>JBBBDQ010000900.1:3535000-3750000 GCA_037127315.1 Ascarosepion bandense
GTCGAATTATCGCAAAACATAATCAGAACAAAAAACGAAAAATCGTTTACAGATTTGTCAGTGTAAAATTAACTACAATGAAAAATGAATTTAATTAAAAGGAAAGTTTAATTAAAAAGAAATGAAGTTACTGACAAGTGGTTTTCGCTTATTTCCTGTCAGTTAATTGAAGCCAACTGAATCATATCCACAATTTCGGTGACCACAAAATCTCAACTTTGTATACAACTGTACAACTTTGATATAAGAACTTCTCTTAAAAACTCTCCTCCACACACGAAACTAATATCGGTATTTTTTATATCGGCGAAAGTGCAACTTAAAAGACTAACGATTTCCAATTGCTTTTTATTTGACTAATGCCATTTTTAACATCCTGAATCAGTTTGGCATAAATCCGTTCTTCTTTTACTTTTATATATGCGCGTGGGTAAGTTTCAGAAAAGTGTTCTAACTTCCACTCAAATATATAAATATGACAATCGAATTTTTAGAACTATCCTATATATAATTTAACACTTTTCCCCAACACCAAAACATTGTTATCTTACGAACTGAAGTATAAAGTTCTCCGTTCGAAAGCATTGTTTCAACAAATCCTTGCTTGATATCAACAAACGACTTGTATATTTCATCCACTACCAGAAACAAATATATCCGATCAGATCGCGCTGCAAAAGAAAGTCATATTCGTCGTTTTCTAACCATCGTTAATATTGTGTACTGGAATAATAAGTAAGTGGCCGACAAGTATTTGATTAGTTATTCATTCGAATTTTACTGATGCTAATATACCTTTCTTAGGTTTCGTGTTTATAATTTTATTTATCTCTTTTAGTGATTGTTGATGATATTTTTATTTTTTTTATTTCTTACAGTGCATTCTGTCAAAAGTTATTCTACCGTCGCCATCGTTATATTGGCTGCGTATGGGTCATTCATTTATGGGGCACCAACATCGACTACAGACGAAACAAATAGAAAAGACTTGAAAAGAGACATACATTTAGCTTCACAAATCACAGCATTGGCATTGATGGCAATAAACAATACGTTTCACATTTATGTAAGTGTTTCACTTTCTTATTAAGATTTCACGGAATTTTTATAAGCCCTTAAATTTTAATGCTTACTTTCATGAATTAATTCAAGTCTTCGTTTATTTGAGACAGAAGTATTGATTTATAAATTTTGATAGATTTTTATATATGCTTTTAAAAATTTTATTAAAGTTGTGAAATCTAAGTTGTTTACATTTTATCTTTCAATCCTAAATACCAGGAAATATATATAAATTATTTTCTTTTGTGTTGTTTGTAGTGTAAACGGGTGCCACTTTTCTTCGCTACCGACTGCAACACTTTCGTCACCATATTGAAAACCAAAGCTGATTTACAAATGCCAGAAGTGTTCATGGAAAGTAAATTAAATTTTCAGGATGTCATATCTGTCCAGGTAATTTTCCAATTATTTCTTGAATTTTGTCTTTATTTTAATTCTGAAAATATAAATATATTTCCAAACTTCAATTTAATTATTAACTGAAAAAAATAAAATGTAGCATTTTATGAAACGTTGAAGCAATATGAATAAGCGCTTAATACCTCACTAATTGTCAGCCACTCAAGTCTGCGTAAAAATATTTGAAAAAAAAAACCCCTGAAAATTTTGAAAATATCTTTTATCGATTAAGATTTTAACATCTTATATATTAATCTGTTTGTATTTCAGGAGGCTATAGGCAACATGAGTCGAACAGTCAGTCAATACTTGAATATTATAAAACAACATTATGACATTGAATATAACATTATCTGTGAGTCTGCAAGAAAAATCGATCTTGAATGCCATTTTCCGAAATTCTGCGCCTCTCTGCCTGACACCAATGACGCCATCTTTTATTGCAATCTTCATATGACTTATACATACATTGAAAACTTGAAACTCCTTCTCCAGTTGCCGGTGAGTTAAAAATAATATATAATTCATTATATATCTTTAATCTAAATAACTTTAAGTATTTCTTAAAATATTATTACAAACAGATGTAGAATTATTAAATATTTCAAAGCCTAACATATACTATAATGATATGATGATTTTTGATAATGTTTTTTTATATAAGACAATTTCATGTTTTTTTCTTTCTTTTACAGCTTTCAGATTCTGACCTGACAAATGGTGATATGGGTAGTCAACTCGTTGTGCCTCAAAACCTCCCAATTCTGTACGGCAGATGGTTAACCATGCTAACACTACACGCGTCATATAATCAAGTACAGTTCATTCAACAAACACTGACAGCAATGTTGCAAGGCTTTTAGAAATGTGATGTAAACACAGAGATCAATGACCCATGGGCGTCGTTTTAACAAAGTGGAAGCATTTTCGACTTCAGATATATTTTTTCTATATGTTCAAGAATAACTTTCTATAAATGTATCATTTTTCAATCATTTATATTTGTAATAATTTATAAATTAAACTATGTTTTTCTCCGTTTCAACGAACATTAAGAATGTTTCAAAGGAAATAAATCTGTTTAAAAACGAAAAGTGTTTTTTATATTCGTTTATAATCTTGTATTTTTCATTTGAAATTTCTTTATTTTTTGAATATAAAGGTTGTTTTCTTATGCAGTGTTTTCACTTCAGTATTTTCCTCTTCTCCAATAAATGAATTATTTTTAAATTTGAATATACACTGAATCATAGAAAATAAATATCATTGATGATAATACGTGAAGTGAACCCGTAACAATTTTTTTTTAACTCTAGTATGTGTTTCTGATTTGTGTTACTTTCCTCGCTGATTTTCTACTTCAAATCAACCCCGTTTTCAGATTACCAGTTTATCTTCAGGTTTGTTCATTGACAAGATATTCCACTCGGCTTCGTTTAAACACAGAGCAAATAAGTGACATTCGTTGATAAGGAAATCCAGGTACAAACGCTCGTGCACCTGCACACAAACACATACACAATCATGTAAAACACACACATCTGCCCACACCGTCATAAAAACAAATATAAACAAACACATACACTGACTAAACACGTAGTTGTTGTGAAAAAATAGAATTATCTTAAATGATCTCTGTCAATTAAACCCCATACGTGAAACACAATTGGGCGATCATGACACGCAGTAGATTGTCATTTCTTTCTGCGTTAGAGTGGTTGCCACCCAAGGTATTAGAACCTTATCTGCTCTGCGCTTCAACCCATGAGAAGAGGTGGATTCATACCTTTCCCTAGGGTATAAGTGTATAAGTGAATGCAACGAATTCAAATTCGATATCCATTGTAACCCAACGCACATTCTCAGTCACTTAGAGAAGTAATGAAATTCATTCATAAATCCAAACAAGTCACCGATTTTGATAGTACAATGTTGGAGTTTCTCAAAACCAATTCGACTATCGTTCACCTCTCAGCTACACTGCCTTAAACCAGCAAAATTGCAGTCATTTAAAAAAATAATATAAACAATAAAAAACTTTGGTTTAGTAATGTTTGTAGAAGATTTTACTCATTTTTTATCGAAAACATATTAACAAAAAAAATAACACGAATAATGTATTTTCAATAATTTAAATGCTATCATCAATTTCGGTTGTATTTGAAAGATAATGGACTGACTATAGCGAATCCAAATTGAAAGAAAAAATAATTTTTATATATTAACAAACTCTTTAGGTATTTAAAAAAGAACAGTCTTTTTTATATGCATCTTTACGAAAATAATCTAAAAAGAATATGTGCAGCCATGTAATTTCCCGCCGTTAACGTTGTGAAAGAATTTATGATAATGAACAGGTAGGCTTCTAAAATTCAGGAAACGAAAACTGAAACCGAAGTTTTGGAAGTGTTGTGGCGCAGTGGATATCGACTCGGAACTACGAATTGGGGGAACCGAGTTCGAATTCCAGCTGAATTCCTTGCCTTTACTTACGCGCAAATACCCTTAATCCGTCTCTTCCCTCCAGTTATGGGTTAAATAACAAGACAGATTGGGTTCTATAGCCTTGGCTGGCAACCAGTCTACCGCAGAAAGCAATGGCAACCTACTGCGGGATAAACTTGCCCCCCAGTCAGTCATGTCTCTTTAAAGAGACATGATCGCCCAAGCGTGTATCACGTATGGCACTTAACTGACTGATGTGAGAATATCGAACATAATATATCATATCCGCGATATCGTCAACGGAATAATTTCCCACTGACAACTTATACTTTGACAAATGTTATCATTAAAAATTCACCTCCTTATTCAAAACAAACCATCTGATCTTTTACGCCCGTCAATTGTAAAACTAAATGAATAGGTGATTTCCAGTTGATACTTCACATGACACAATTCATCATTAATATGAAACGATCAATAAGTTAAAGAACGAAAAATAGAAAGAATACATACGCTGGATAACTACTGGTTAAATGTTTTGCATTTTTACACGTACGCTCAATGATTTTGAATGAAAATATTTTTCAATTAACTTGTTTACAATGAACGCGCGCGCGCGCACACACACACAGATATATATATATATACACACACACAGTATAACCCTGATATGAGACCCTGATATAAGATAAACTCTGATATAAGAGAGATTTTCTCTGATTCCAAATTAGAGCCATAATAATAAGGTACATAAAATAGACCAAACCCGGATATAAGATAAACCCGGGTATAAGATAACTCTTATCCGGCCCCGACAACTCTCTTATATCAGGGTTACACTGTGTATATATATATATATATAATACTAACTAAATCTTATTCGGCAACAGTAGGTAAACTTACATGTTAATAATCTGATTGGTTGAGAGGAGCTTTTCCGCTTCTTATTTCAACGTCACATGATTAACCGATAAGGCACTGTTTACTTTCCTATGAATGAATGTCGCTTACTACACAAAATTTACTACCCTTCTCATTTGACTGGGTTAGCATTAATGACAATTAATTGCTATGCTAAAATATTTATTCCAATTTAAACAATGAATTTATTTGATAGAACGAGAATGTTGAAGTGATAATATAACGCAAAAAATATCTTTATAGATTTCAATAGTAAAAACTTTGCGAATGAAAAAAAAAAAAAGAAATAAATAAACGAATTTCTTTTGTAAACAGATTTATTTTACTTCGAAACATTTATAAAATTAGAAAATCTTGTCGAGTGAAGAAGTGAGAAAAACTGAAAACATTTCAAATACAACTTTGTAAAAATAGTATATTTCAATAAGTTTTTGACTTCAAAATATTTATAATGAAAAATATTTTGTAAACGGAATGTGTTTAAAAATAAAAATGTATCTGAAGTCGAAAATTCTTCCGCATTGTTTAAATGACATACAAGTATCATTGATCTCTGTGTTTATATCACACTAGCAGTATAGCCCGGCGTTGCTCGGGTGTAATGAAAGCTTTTAAAACTAATCCATAGTCCTGAAGCTCAGACTCAACCTAAAGAATATTTGTGTGAAGTTTAGTGAGAATCAGATAAAAATTGTGGATTTGTATAAAGGACATACAGACAGATAAACAGACACACACACAAACATCTTGCCTTTTATATATATATATATATATATATATATATATATATATATATATATATATATTACCTTATATATATATATATATATATTGTCGATTTTCTGCACTATTGTAAGAACTGCAACCTTGAAACTTCTGAATATCGTTTCTTGAGTTTTTGTCTATTAGTGTATCAAATTTGATTAAAATCGGACCACTCCTTCTATTACCCGATTTTTTCTATTATCGATTTTTGATATTTATTAGGGTTACCTCAACACAAAACCTAGCTAAGAACACACGCAGACGCTTATAGTACAACGGTGTAAATTTTCAAGAAAATCGGTTCAGCCGTTTCGGGGTCTATAGGTAACGGATACACACACACACAGACAGACACACAGAGACAAAGTTCCATTTATAAATAAGTTTAGATTTAGATTTCTAAAGCCCTTGCACTACTGTGGCCAGTATTTGTTGAACTAACTTCACTTGATTAAGTTACATGTTTAGTCGTGTTAGCATGGTTAACCAACGTACAGAATTGGGAGTTTTTTTTGTTTTTTGTTTTTTTTTAACTCTAGTTACCACCTCAAAGTATTCGAGGTCATCTATATTCACTGTGCAAACAGAGAAAACATACTCCATACCACAACTCATTGCAATTTAAGATTTTTTTCCTCTCTATCTTGTTCACTTTCTTAAAACGATAATTATTTCTTTATTCATCTCGATTTAACTCTGTTGACCGAAGTTCAAAACCGGTTAGCTAGCACGTATTCCAATTTTATTTTTTAAATTGGTGGTAATAAAAATATTTTTGTCTATTTACAGCAGTAATGATGTTTTGTCTATTACAGCAGGATTAAAGTTTTGTACCACCAATCATATTTTCATATATATATGTTTAATTCCACTTTGTTAATAATTTAAATGTTCTATGTTCACTATATATTAAATGTTCATTCTTTGATAATGTCTTATGTAAGCCGAAAGCTCAGACCCGATAAAACAATGAACAATTACTGCGATTTCTTGTCGTCTTTTAACGATAGCACTATCAAGCTTATCAGATTATACGAAAGGATTCTACACAAAATAAATAGACAAAACTTGTCTATATTATTCAAGGAAACCTGTATATATAGTGTTCAGTTGTGATAATGTTTAGCGCCAAGGGTTTTTTTTTCAGCGGTTTTACTGATGAATGTATTTTTTACAAGCAGGTTTTTTTATCGGAAGTGCTCGATATCGGAGTGGAAATAAAGCGTTGATAAGTATAAGCAATGTCACTTTAACTGAACAGATTCATATCGACTTCGAATTTTCGTGAGGACACTGTTATGATGTTCTCACTCACCAGAGCTAGTTTGCTGTGATGAGTGAGAACATCATAACGAAACTTCGAAATCGGGATGAACCTGTCCAGTTAAAGTGTCAAATTCTTTGTGCTTATATATATATATATATATATATATATATATATATATATATATATATATATTCACGTGTTGAAAAGAAAGCTGTGGAAAGCTGTTATAACCGAAGTCCTCAAACATTTACGTTAAAAAGTTGGTTGTAAAGTAGTAATAATCCTCGTTTTCTATTATTTAAAGTGAAACTAGAAATTTTTTCCAAACTTAAATATTTAGAAAATCTATTGACCTCAGTTTGGAGATAAAATATTTGCCCATAGCTGGGACCATAACAGGTGCTACCACCCCAGGTCAAAATGGACCTGGGAACAGCAGCAATTACGTAGTAGTTCCATGCTCCTCACAACCCCAATCAGAGGCCTTGCTGCCGGATGCAGTTCATTGCCATACACAGGACCCCACTTCGTTGAAATGAAATATATATCATTAATCTCTGTGTTTACATCACATTTCTAAAGACCTTGCAACATTGCGGTCAGTGTTTGTTGAATGAACTGTACTTGATTATGTAACGTGTGTAGTGTTAGCATGGTTTTAACATCGGCTATAAAGAATTGGAATTTTTTCGGGTACAATGAGTTTACTGTCCATATCATTGTTTGTCAGATCAGCTTCTGAAAGCTGTAAAAGAAAGAAAAACGCAAGTGAAATGCGTGTGAAATACCAAACAATAAAAAAACTGTATAAATTAAGGAAATTTATTAAATTATATGAATAATTTCGAACACTTATAGCAAATGGTAGGCCGTGAAATATTTTCAATTTTGTAAAGAAAAACGCAAATGAAAATCTCTTCTTCTTCTTCTTCTTCTTCTTCTTCCATGTACCCTGTCCCTTCAGGACGTAGGCGATCATGGTTCTCCACGTCTCCCTATCCTTTGTGACTCCTAGTATGCTTGCTCCTGTTACGCCTGGCAACCCCCGTTCCGTCATCCACCTGATCAGGCCCTGCAAATATGTTATCCGCTGCCTTCCTCTGTCTCTCTTTCTTTCTATCTGGCCAGCCAGTACCAGGTTCTCCAGGCTCTCCTTCCTCATTGCGTGTCCCAGGAACTTCAGTTATCTCACATACTGAATAAAAGTTATTGAATATCTCAAGTCATTAAAACTATTGTCCAGCTGTGAAATATTTTCCATTTTCTATTCGAATACGTTCCAATAATGTAAAAAACAAATGATGACAGATAAAAAGTGTATAAATTAAGGAGATGTAATTAATTATATAAACTATTTTCATATATAATTAACTCACCGGCAATTTGAGAAGGAGTTTCAAGTTTTCAATGTAAGTATAAGTCGCATAAAGATTGAATTAAAAAGATGGCGTCATTGGTGTCAAGCAGAAAGGCACATAATTTCGGAAAATGGCATTCAAGTTCGATTTTCTTTGTAGAACCACAGACAAAGTTATATTCTATATCCAAATGTTGTTTTATCAGATTCAAATAATGAATGACTATTCGACACGCAGTGCTTATAGCCTCCTGAAATACAAACGGATAAAGATGTTTAATTTTAAAAACTTTATTAATGAATGTTTTTTCTGTTTTTCCTAATAATTTTAGTGCGCAAGTGAGATTGTGTATACTTGTGGGACAATAAAATGTCATACATATTGTTTCCATGCTTCAGAAAATTAATTCAATTCAAAATCTTTTGTGTTAGCTAAATTATGAATAAAATATAGGAAAATTATTTTTCATTCATGAATTGAAAATTATTTTCTCTTGTTTTGCGTAAACGTGAGTTGATGTTTTGTGTGACATTGTAAACAACATTGCGTTTGTTTTTGTTTCAAAATTACGGGGGAAAATATTTACATTTTTTGTTGACTAAATGAATTTCATAAATTTTTGAAGAATATTTAAAAATATAGACATTTAATTTTAGAGGTAAAAGTTACATTAATGCCACACGAATTGCAGACAGTTGATTTCCTGCATGAAATAGCGAAAAAATGTTTTATTTTTTTCTAATTTTATTTTCTGAAGTATGAAATATTAAATCTGAAAAAAAATACTTAAATAATTAAATTAACCATTGGCATTTTTTTTTACATATTTTTTTGGTTTGAAAAACCACTTTTTTAAAAATATTTCTTTTGTTTCAAAATTACTTGTAAAAATATTCACATTTTGTTGTTGATCAAATGTATTTTTAAAACGTCGGAATAAAAATTAAAAATAAAGGCTCATTTGACACGTGTGATTTGATTTCTTTGACATAATCTAGTAACCATTTTAGATCTTTGATGTTTTACAGAGCAAATGGGAACAATCGGCTCCATTGGCCAAAAAGTAGGAAAGGGAAAATTGCTGAACTTAAACTCAAAAAGTATGTGCCGACCTGGCCACACTGTAGATATGTGTCCCTAGACAGCTTAAATGGCGTAGCTTAAAAAATGTAGGCGTGCATAGGTTACAGTCACACACAGACTCACAGATTGCCTTTTATATATATAGATTACATAATAAGCTATAGATATTTTTGTATATATGAGTGTGTGTGAGTATGTATGTACACACGCACATACACATACAATGTATACATTCCGGTTCCCTAACGCCAAGCCGTTTTCAGATATAAATATTTTCATTATCATGACAGGAAATCACTTGGTTGCGCATATTTCTGCTAGATTATTTTTGGTATATATATATATATATATATATATATATATATATATATCCGTGCATTGAATACTGCTGCCATATCTGGTCAGGTGCTCCCACTATCTACCTACGGATCCTTGACAAAATCAAGCGGATAATCTGTAATGTGATCAATCCCGACTTAACAGCACAGATGCAGTCACTTTCTCGCCAGCGCAATGTGGCTTCCCTGTTTCTTTTTTACAAATAATTTCACGGCTTCTGCTCCGATGAACTTAGCTCACTGATGCCCACTATATATGAATTTACTCGAGCCACAAGATTAGCAACTAGGTCCCATCCTTTTACTGTGAAACCAATAAAATGTAAATGCAAATTTTAATCCATCAACTTTTTTTCACGCACTTCCCACCTGTGGAATTTCCTTCTGTTTACTTGCTTCACCGACAGCTATAATCTCCAATAATTTAAATGTAAAGTCAATAGTCATCTTCTATCTCACTAACCTCCATCCTCTTTCTCATGCTCCTTTCTCCGTCCACTCTACTCTCATCAGTATCCTCATCCTTCTTTTACCCACTTACTGACACCCCGATAACCTGTCACTCTTTCTCATGACTTTTCTCCTATTTAACACCCTGCTCAACAGTGGTAGTAAAATGCCATGCTTGGAGCGACATGATTATATATATATATATATATATATATATATATATATATATATATATATATATAAATCTTCTGATATCTCGCTTTCTAAAATACCTAACGAGATTATGAATATCCGGAAATTAATTTTTCTTTCAATTTGGAGTCGGTCCATTATCATTCACATTCAACCGAAGTTTATGAAGGCATTTAAATTATTTAAAATACACTTTTCGAGTAATTTTATTTTATTTTAATTTTTTTTCTTTGAATAACCTTGATGTTGCCTATTACTCCGATAAAAAATAGTTAAAATTTCACACATACATTTACTAAACGAAACTATTTTTATTTTTTATATTATTTTTATTAATGACTGCAATTTTGCTGGTTTGTAGCCGTGACTTAAATCTGAATGGTTGTGAGAGACTCCACCTTTTCTGCTATCAACATCGGTGACGTTTGGATTTAGGAAGGAACTTTATTTACAGCTCTAACTGACAGGGGATGTGCATGGTGGTGCAATGGATATCGAATTCGTTGCATTCACTTTCACACATATACCCTTAGGAAAGTTATGAATGATCTCTTTTCCCTCCAGTTATGGGTTGAAGCGCAGGACAGATTAGGTTCTAATGCCTTGGTTGGCAACCACTCTACCGCAGAAATAAATGGCAACCTACTGTGTATAAATCATGGATCGAAAGAGACATGAATGGCCAAGCGTGTTTCCTGTATAGCACTTGATTCACTGACTGATAGAGAGAACTTTTAAGATAATTATTAAATCTATCTGTTTAGTCAGTGTATGTGTTGATTTATATTTGTTTGTGTGACGGTCTCGGCACATGCGTGTGTTTTTATGTGTGTGTTTTCATGTTTATGTAGTTGTGTTTATGTTTGTGTGCGGGTGTGGGTGCGTTTGTTCCTGGATTTCCTTATCAAAGATTGTCTATTCTTTGCTCTGTAGTAATCGAAGCCGAGTGAAGTGTCTTGTTGATTGTCAATGAACAAAAAATACAACCCTGAAGATGAATTGTGGTTTATGGAAATCTTATCAAACTTAAAATACGATCCGTACCACTGAATCGTTTGTGTTTCTATTAAGAAAAATCATGATTCATGTATGAATCGAAAATTTTAATTTTAAGAAGAAAAATTTTCCGTCCTTTCAGTAAATTGAAAACAATTCTGATCTACACTAGAATATCAGTGAAGAAAGTAACACAGATCTGAAACACATACTTGAGTAAAAAAAAAAAAAATTTAGTGGTTCACTTCAGGTATTAGCATCGATGATATTTCTTTTCTATAATAAAGTGTATATTTATATTTTAAAAAATGTGTTCATTGCTGAAGATGAAAATACTGAAGTGAAAACACTGCATAAAAAACACCTTTTATATTACAAAAATAAAGTAATTTAAATGAAAAATGCAAGCGTATAAAAAAATATAAAAAAGCTTTTCGTTTATAAACAGATTTATTTTTTTTTAAGTACATTGAAACGAAGAAAAAACAGAATTTAAATGATAAATTATTACAAATATATATAATTGTAAAATGATACGTTTATAGAATATAATACTTGAACATTAGAGAAAAAAATATATACGAAGTCGAAAACGCTTCTACTTGTGTTGAAATGACACACGTGGGTCATTGATCTTTGTGTTTACATCACATTTCTAAAGACCTTGCGACATTGCGATCAGTGTTTGTTGAATGAACTGTACTTGATTATATAACGTGTGTAGTGTTAGCATGGTTAACCATCGGCCGTACAGAATTGGTAGGTTTTGAGGCACATTGAGTTGACTACCCATATCACCATTTGTCAGATCAGAATCTGAAAGCTGTAAAAAAACGAAAAAAACACACATGAAATTATCTTATATAAAAAAAACTTAATAAAAAATCATCTTATTATTATAATGTTACGCCTTGAAATATTTACTAATTCTTAATCTGTACTTTTTTAAAAAACACAACCAGAGGAAGAAAAGTGTGTAAATTAAGTGTGTAAATTAAGTGTGTAAATTAAGGGGATATAATGAATTATATAAAGTATTTTCATATATAATTAACTCACCGGCAACTCGAGAAGGAGTTTCAAGTTTTTAATGGATGTGTAAGTCGTATGAAGATTGCAATAAAAGATGGCGTCATTGGTGTCAGGCAGAGAGGCACAGAATTTCGGAAAATGGCATTCGAGATCGATTTTTCTTGCAGACTCACACACAATGTCATATTCGATGTCATAATGTTGTTTTATAATATTCAAGTATTGACTGACTATTCGACTCATGTTTCTTATAGCCTCCTGAAATAAAGATGAAAAAAAAACTTGGTATAATTTTAATCAATATAAGATAAGTTTAATACTTTCAATTTTTCAAATACTGTTGCGCAAAAGTTACTGGCTGACAATTTTTGAAGTATTAATCGTTTATTCATATTTGTTTAATATTTCATAGAATGGTACATTTTAATTTTTTTCAGTTAATCAGTAACTTGAAGTTCAAAAATGTATTTGTATTTTAGGAATTAAAATAAAGACGAAAATTCAAGAAGAAATTGGAAAATTACCTGGACAGATATGACGTCCTGAAAATTTAATTTATTTTCCGTGAACACCTGTGAAATTTGTGAATCAGCTCTGCTTTTCAGCATGGTGACGAAAGTGTTGCAGTCAGTTGTAAAGAAGTATGGAACACGTTTGCACTACAAACAACACAAAAGCAAATACTTTATATATCTTTACTTTTCAGATGTTTTTAATATTTAGAAAAGAGATAAAATATTCAAAAACTCAAGTGTCGAATTTTGTATTTAAAGAAGGGATAAAATGTAAAAAAATCAGGTGTCAAATTTAACAACACCAATAAATCTAGAAAAGCATATTCTATAAAAACCTGTGAAAAGTTACAAATCAATGGTTTTGTCTCAAACAGGCGAAGCATGGAATAATTTCATGGAATAAAAACTTTAAATTTTGGGGCTTAAGATGATTTCATGAAATATTAATAAGAAAGTGAAACGCTTACATAAATGTGAAATGTATTGTTTATTGCCGTCAACGCCAATGCGGTGATTTGTGAAGCTAAATGTATGTCTCTTTTTAAGTCTTTCCCATTTGTTTCGTCTCCGGTCGATGTTGGTGCCCCATAAATGAATGACCCATACGCAGCCAATATAACGATGGCGACGGTAGAATAACTTTTGACAAGATGCACTGAAAGAAATAAAAAAACAGTAATATCATCAACAAACTGTGAAAGAGATAAATAAAATTATAAATACGAAAACTAAGGAAAGTATATTATCATCATAAAATTCAAATTTATGTCGGCCACTTACTTATTATTCCAGTACACAATATTAACGATGGTTAGAAAACGACGAATATGACTTTCTTTTACAGTGCGATGTGATCGGATATGTTTGTTTTGGTAGAGGATGAAATTCGATTTGTTAATATCAAGGAAGGTTTTGTTGAAACAATTCTTTCGAGCGGAGAACTTTATACATCAATTCATAAGATGACAATGTTTTGGTGTTCGTCAAAAGCCTGTTCTTATATAGAGGACAGAACTAAAAATTCCACTGTCATATTTATATTTGGGAGTGGGAAGTGTTAACACTGATCCGAAACTGAAATCTTACCCACCTCCGTTTATAAAAGTAAAAGAAGAACGGATTTATGCCAAACTAATTCAGGATGCTAAAAACAACTTTTGTCAAATAAAAAGCAGTTGGAAACTTACTTCTTTTCAGTTGCAGTTTCCTCCATAGAAAAAGTACAGATTTTACTTTCATGTGTGGAGGAGTGTTTTTAAGAGAAGTTTTTATGTCGAAGTTGTATAACGAGAGTGAGAGATTTTGTGGTGGCCGAAATTGTGGATATGATTCAGTTGGTATCGATTAATTGACAGTAAATAATCTAAAAATATATTACAATGACTTTCATTACTTGTGGTTTAAACACATTTATTCGTTTTTTACACTGACAAATCTGTTAATAATTCTTCGATTGCTGTTCTGCTGTGTTTTTCAATTTCTTTCAATTTTAATTTTGTTAAACTAAATGAAAATGAAGAAGGCGTAGAAGAAGAAAATTGGAGTCTCCTGCTCGTATGGTACCGTATACCATTTAAAAAATATTTCAAAAATATTTTGATATTTAATGTTAATAATAATATAAGCGTTTTTGACGAAAGAACTTAGTTTTTAATAAATCTGGGACCATTTAACTATGCTGTTTTTTCATCGAATAAGTGAAGGTACCTCCACTCATTTTCGATGCCGAAATCTTAAATGCAATGTTTAAAAAAAGTGTTTCCTTGAAACTTTTATTTTAGCTTTAACTGAAAACTAAATGATTGAATTTACGATTTCCAATAAGCAGATTACTCTGGTGTATTTCAAACAAAAATTATGTTGATTAGAATCTAAGTATTTTTCAGATTTTTCAAATTTTTGTCCATTTTTTTGAATGATCTACCCATTTGTAAATAAAACACACACACACAGAAAATTTAATTTTTGGCTCAATGATTTGTATTAATCTTTTCAATTTTCTTTAGTAAATATAGTCGTCACTTAACAACTTAATAACCTGACTACAACAAGTCGCAGCCGATTTTTTTAAATTGAAATTTTATAAATTATTATAAATAAAAATGAAGAAATGAAAACAGTTCTTGCAAAAATTGATTAATCATCGAATGTTTTTTTTTGTCCAGACTATAATATCCTCAATATATACATATTTTTAAAAGGCAATTAAAAGCTTATCTAATAAAATAATGTCATAATTTTGTTGCCTTGTTTATTTTACTATTCGGAGCAGTTTTTCAGAAAACGGCCAACTGATAATAGATGTTTTATATTCCCTAAGGAGCCCTGAGTTTAACTTAAAAAACAAATTTTCGAATCAAAATTTAATTTAAAATTTCATGAATTTAGGTAGAGGGGAGGTAACAGATGTAAAACAAATATTTTTACCGAGATTTTCTAAAAAATAATAATTTCAAAAATAATTTAATTCATTTGTGAATACGTTCTGAAAGTTTCTTTAAAGTGCAAAAATTATTTGATTTTTGCAAGAATTTCAAAATTAATGTTTTTCGCCGGAAAAAAAACAAAAAAAAACATCGTTACGAAACACTACATTATCCATTGTAAACACTAATAACAATTAGGTTACCCGCTGACGAAAAAGAAAACAAGATTTTACCAACATTTCGAACGTGTTAAAAAAAATTGAAAAAATTTAAAACATAATCAAAAATATTTTGAACTTTCCTCTTAATAATAATATAACATTCTAATAGAAAAACCTCGTTTTTATCAAGTTCGGGGCATTTTTCTTCATGTTATGCTGTTGTTTTCTGCAAATTATAGGAGGTACCCAAATTATATAAAGTTTTTACATTTTAGCCATTCTAAACACCGTTGTTTCAAGTTTGATTCTTTCAGAAAAAAAAACTCTATAACTGGAAGTAGGAATGACATTTTTGTATTTATATTTATTCTAATTAAGCTAATTAAATTAAATAAGATTTAGTAATTTATTATTTCATTGATGATGTTTTCCAATTTTCACATCTTTATCTTTTTGTATTTCAGGAGGCCATCAGCGAAATGATTCGAACTGTCAGTCAGTATTTGATTCTAATAAAAAACATTTGGATATTGTTATGGCAATTTACCAATGCACACATGAACTCTTCCAACTATAAATAAGCAGCAGTTTCTGCTTTTTGGAAGAAGTCAATTCCAGCAGATTGCTCTGACAGCCGGACCACGCAGTCACGCTGGTGACCTTCTCATTTTGTATATCTTTTATACAACTGTTCTTTGTTAATATATTTGTTAAAATCTATTCCGTCTTTATGTCTTTATTTCTCTCCCATAACAAGGGCACAACAGATATAGAATTCTTTGGAGGCCTGCCAGAAATTATGTACATGTTCTAAAACATAATATATATATATATATATATATATATATATATATATATTTTTAATCGCATCACCCCGAGCAAGGCGGTAACGCCACTGATGTGCAGGGGGCTACGTAATAGTGAAACGATTGGAAAAGATAAAGCCGGAAACCACATCCTAAACAGGGAACAAGGGATGAGCCTCTTAACCTGTTCAATAGACATGGGTGGAGTGTGAACCGGGCGATAGTTTAGTCTATCTACTCCAATTGAAAAAATAAATAAATAAATAAAAAATAAGAAAAAGAAAAAGAAAAGTGAAAAGATTGGAAAAGAGAAAGCCAGAAAGCACATCCAAGTATACATCTTTGTGCTTCTGCCTACAAATTAGAGAGGGACAAGTGCAGCCATTTCTATTGGGTTGAAACCAACAAAAGGATAATACATATATATATATATATATATTTTAATCGTATCACCCCGAGCAAGGCGGTAACGCCACTGATGTGCAGGGGGCTACGTAATAGTGAGACGATTGGAAAAGATAAAGCCGGAAACCACATCCTAAACAGGGGACAAGGGATGAGCCTCTTAACCTGTTCAATAGATATATTCAGTCTTACTTGTCTGTTTCACTGGATCCAATTTTTTTTTCTTTTTTTTTTTTTTTGCTGTCTGGAATACAAAATTCTTTCTCCCTCTCTCTCTGTCTTACTCTCATTCTTGCGCACACATATGCACGCATATGAACGCACGCCCACTATTCAGAATTTCAGACTCAAGAGAAGCCATTTTTAACTTATGTATCCTGGTTTTCATGTGGTTCTTTTCGACATTGTTAACAAAATAGATGTTTCGACGTTTTCAGACTCATATTTAGTTTCACTTAATATGACGCATTGTTTTTCAGTAAAGTCCCTTTAATGAATTTTTTTTTATTGCTAATAACATGTGTTATTAATGAAAGCGAACTCTTGCTACGCACATTTTAAAACATTTCAAGCGTAAGGGATTCAAATGAACTGTTAAGTATTTATTCATTAATGAACGAATTGCATTCAGGATCAGTCAGTCAGTTAAGTGTTATACGTGATACACGCTTGGGCGATCATGTCTCGAAAGAGACATGACTAACTGGGCAGAAGATTATCCCGCAGTAGGTTGCCATTGCTTTCTGCAGTAGACTGACTACAGATCCCAATCTGTCCTATTATTTAACCCATAACTGGAGGGAAGAGACGGATTAATACCTTTCCCAATGCAAGGAATTCGACTGGAATTTGAACTCGTCTTCCCGATTTCTCGTTCCGAGCCGATATCCACTGCACCACGACGCTATTTAGGATAGAGTATTTTAAAAAGAACGATTTGAGAATATTTTTTGTCGAGGGTGTGTGTAGTTTTCAATATCACGTGTATGCTTTTTAACTCCGAGAATGTTTGCTAATATATTTTACAGCTATGCAAAAAAGAAAACTGAGTTCTTCCCCGTTTCTGATTTAATTAATCTAATTAGCTTAATGAGCTTAAAGATAAATAGAAAAAAATTACTTTAGCAATGAAGTTTTTCTTTAGAAACTTTAATGGCTAAAAACAGAGGTTTTTAGAATGGTTAGAAAGTAGAAAACAATATAATCTGATTGGTTGAGAGGAGCTCCTCCGCTTCTTATCTCAACGTCACAGACATGTTTAACCGCTTAAGCACTGTTTACTTTCTCATGAATGAAGATCGCTTACTACACAAAATTTACTACGCTTTTCATCGGACTGCTTCGTTTCACCGGAGATTGCCGATTTGCTTTCTGCAAAGCGGAGAAAAGGAGCATGAGCGTAAACAGAAATTGAAATTGTTCTATAAATAGTATTCTCCTTTCTCTTTATCTTCTTTAAAATGAGGTTTATTTTACAGCCGCTGGAATTTTGAATGTCGCCTACATATGATTTTTTATCGTTATATTGGTTTGAGAAAATATTTACCAATATTGATATTAAAATATTAATATTAATTAGGATCGGGTTTTTAGGATTTACCTTCCTACTTTCCCTTTTGGATTAAAGTTATATATATATATATATATATATATATATATATATATATATATATATAGTGAGTATAAAATGAGGAGAGAAAAAAGAAAAAAAATTTCCGCCCAAAACATTAATTTAAAACAGTGCTCGATATATGATGTATAGAGCAGTGAATATTTATTATAAATTATGTTTTAGAACATGTACATAATTTCTTCTATATATGTCCTCTTCTCTACAATCATATGGCTGTTTCAGTGTTTGAACTCAAACACTTAATCGATGTCAGGTGAAATTTTTTTTTTTTTTTTTTAATCATTTCACCCCGAGCAAGGCGGAAACGCCACTGATGTGCAGGGGGCTACATAAATGTAAAAAGATTAATTAGAAAAGAGTGAGGAGTACAAACTAGTTAGAAAGGAACAATAGAAAGCTGAGAAAGCAGGTGCGATGACAGATACATAGGTGGAGAGAAAGGGAAGGTTATACGGGGGAGGGGAGAGAGCTAGAGTCCAGTGGTTAGTAGATGAGTATTCGCGACTTCAGCGGGCACAAAATCTCACACTTTCACCGTAAAACTTTGTGATAGGAACTTATCTTAAAACTCTCCTATGCAGATGAAACTAAAATCTGTATTTTTCTATCGACGAAAGTGCAACTGATAAGACACGGAAATTTTCCTACTGATTTTTATTTGAAAAAAAAGTCGTCTTTAACACGCTGAATCAGCTGAGTATTAAGTCTTCACTCTTTTACTTTCATATACGGGGTGGGTAAGATTTCTATTTCGGAAAGGAATTACGACTTCCACTCAAAAATATGAATATGTCAATAAATTTTTTAGATTTGTTCTGCATATAAAAATACGCTTTATACCAACACCGAAACATTTTCATCTTACGAATCGATCTCCACTCGAAAGAATTGTTTAAATAAATACTTGCTTGATATCAACTTGTATCTTTCATCCACTACCAGAAATAAATATATCGGACTACATCGTACTATAAAAGAAAGTCATATTAACCATTAATATTGTATACTGGAAGAATAAGTAAATGGCCGACAAGTTTGTTCCTAGTGTTGCACTTGAATATTATTGATGATAGTATAATATTGGTGTAGATAGACTAAACTATCGCCCGGTTCACACTCCACCCACATCTATTGAACGGGTGAAGAGGCTCATCCCTTGTTTCCTGTTTAGGATGCGGTTTCCGGTTTTCTCTTTTCCAATCTTTTCACTCTTTTCCTTTTTTATTTTTTTTCAATTGGAGTAGATAGACTAAACTATCGCCCGGTTCACACACCACCCACATCTATTGAACGGGTGAAGAGGCTCATCCCTTGTTTCCTGTTTAGGATGCGGTTTCCGGTTTTCTCTTTTCCAATCTTTTCACTCTTTTCCTTTTTTATTTTTTTTCAATTGGAGTAGATAGACTAAACTATCGCCCGGTTCACACTCCACCCACATCTATTGAACAGGTGAAGAGGCTCATCCCTTGTTTCCTGTTTAGGATGCGGTTTCCGGTTTTCTCTTTTCCAATCTTTTTACCCTTACGTAGCCCCCTGCGCATCAGTGGCGTTACCGCCTTGCTCGGGGTGATATGATTAAAAAAAAAAAATAAAAAATAATAACCTTAGGTTTCCTATTTACGATTTTATTTATTGTTTTGTCTGTGTCTTACTCGTCTTTCTTTTTTTTTTTTCTTCCTTAAAATGCATCTTGTCAGAATTGATTCTGCCTTCTTCGGCATTATATAGACTGTCGGTGTGTCATTCATCTATGGAGCACTAACAAAGACTAAAGACGAATCAAATAGGACGTTCTAAAAAGTGACATGCAAATCACCCAATGGCATTGACGGCAATATGCAATACATTTCACAAATATGTGATGCTTCACATTGTTATTGAGATTTCACGGAGTCATATTTTACCCTAAAACTTTTAAACTGATATTTGATAAATTAAGCCCAGGCTACGTTTCTCTCAGTTTTTATCATCGACTAACACACACACACACACACACACACACACACACACACACACACACACATATATATATATATATATATATATATATATATAAACAGTAGCTACTCTGGCATCTACGCATCGTTCATTCAGCAATAAATTAGAACACTCTCAGATATTGGGCGTGTATAATGATAATATACATGCTAAAATGTCTTCCTCTTTCTGCGGAGCGCCGGTAGCTCAGAAGTAGATATATATGCGGATGAGTATATATATATATATATATATATATATATATATATATATATATATATATTAGTTGATGATAAAGAAGTATCGTTCATTCAGCAATGAATTAGAACACTCTCAGCTATTGTACGTGTGTATAATAATAATGTACACGCTAAAAAGTCTTGCTCCTTCTACCGAGCGCCTATAACTCAGAGGAAGAATCGCCGACTGACGCCAATTTGGTCGGGTTTCACTCCTGGGTAAAAAGCAATCGGATGTCTAACCGTACTGATGAGCTATGATACAGCGAAACAGATCTGTCTACGGATGACTATATATATATATATATATATATATATATATATATATAAACACTTTCACTACTTTAACATAAGCACATACAGTGGCGATTGTGGATTGGTGGGGAGCACTTAGGGGGTGAAATTTTTCCGACGAGGTGATATATAAAATAGAAAAAACATATCAAATCGAAAATGCTTATTGTTGAAATAACACACATGTGTCATTGGTATCTATTTCTACAGCTCTTGCCATATTACGGTCAGTGTTTGCTGAATAGACTGTACCCTATTAAATGACGCCTGTAGAATTAATATTGTTAGTCATCGGTCGTACAGAATTGGGAGATCTTTGGAGGAATCGATTTGGCTGTCAACATTAGCATTTGTCAGGTCATAATCTGAAGGCTGTAAAAGAGACAGAAAAAACACATGACCAGGGAAACTTTTCTTAATATAAGATCCTCGAATATATTACATAATCATATATGATCAACGCAGAATATGTTGAGGTGAAATATAATCATTCATTAAGATGTAAGTAGAGAATAAACGAGGAAAGAAATCAGTGTAAATTATAAAGACTCAATGAATAATGTGAGTATGTATAGACAAAGATAGCTTACTAGCAATCGAAGATGGTGCTTCAAAGTGTCCTGGTAATCTTAGGGCGTCAGAAATTTGCAATAAAAGATGGCGTCATTGGTGTCAGGACGAGAGGCACAGAATTACTGAAAATGGCATTCGACACAGATTTTTCTAGCAGGCTCACCCACAATGTTATGCTTTATATCCAAATATTGTTTAAGCAGGTTTAAATATTGATTCACTGTTCGACTCATGTCGCTATTAGCCTCCTTAACTACAAAACAAAATAATAGGTAAATGTTTTTAAAATCGAAATTAATCAACGGTATATTTAATACTCTCATATTCTAACACATATCATTTGAGAAAATATGATAAATTTTTGCTAGGTTATATTTAAGACAAAATGTTTTGGAATCTTCCTTCATATTGAGAAATGTACTTTTAAAGATATTTACCAAAAAGGTGAGCAGTTGTGGTGAAGTCGATATCGGCTCGGAACGAGAAATCGCGTAAATATTAACCGGTCTCTTCCCTCCAGTTATGAGTTAAATAACAGGACAAATAGGGTTCTATAGCCTTGTCTGCCAACCAGTCTACACCAGAAATTAATAGTAACCTACCGTGGGATAATTATCTGCCCAGTCAGACATGTATATTTCGAGACATGATCGCCCAAGCGTGTATCACGTATAGCTCTTAACTGACTAACCATAAATCGGAGATAATCCATGTTTAACATAGATAAAAACATATATATGTGTGTGTTTGTGTGTTAATATCTCGATTAATCTTTTATTATAAATATGATCAGATACACTGCAAATTTATTTCAAGTTTTCTTTTTAATATAATAATAAAGCAATTGACAACTTAATGATCACTTCAATATCCAAACTTGTTTATAAATGGTACTTTGTCTGTCTGTGTGTGTATCCGTTAACTATAGACTTCGAAACGGCATAACCGATTTTCTTGAAAATTTACCCAGTTGTACTATAAGCGTCTGCGAGTGTTCTTAGCTAGGTTTTGTGTCGAGGTACCCCCGATAAATATCGAAAATCGATAATCGAAAAAATCGGGTTATAGAAGGAGTGGTCCGATTTTAATCAAATTTGATACACTCATATACACTCATAGACAAAGACATAAGAAACGATATTCAGAAGTTTCAAGGTTGCAGTTCTTACAATAGTGCAGAAAATCGATAATATATATATAAGGCAAGATGTTTGTGTGTGTATCTGTTTATCTGCCTGTATGTCCTTTATACAAATCTACAATTTTTATCCGATTCTCGCCAAACTTCACACAAATATTCTTTAGGCTGAGTCTGAGCTCCAAGACCATGGATTAGTTTTAAAGCTTTCAGTACATCCGAACAACGCTGGGCTATACTGCTAGTATCACATAATATACCATTGTCTTAAAGTTAATAAATTTTTTATATATTTTTTAAAACAAGTGAACCTTAAGTTTACCTTGACTGATGTGAGGTCCTGAAAATTCAATTCTTGTTTTGGTCGTGAATCTGCTTTGGCCTTCAATATGATCGCAGTCGGAAATGAACACCAGTGAAACGCTTGTGCACTATAAACGAAAAAGAAACAAGTTTTTCCCGCCTGAGTCCATCCTGCACATATATAAATCTACCATCTATCACATCTGGTCGGGTGCCCCTGCTATTCTCCTCGGGGTCCTTGACAAAATATAACGGAGAATCTGTAATGTGATCGATGCCGACTTGGCAGCACGGCTGCAGTCACTCTCTCACCGGCGAGATGTGGCTTCCCTGTGCCTCTTCTAGTAAATACTTTCAAGGCTTCTGCTCCGATGAACTTAGTTCACTGGTGCCCCCTAGGTATGAATTTGCAAGAGATACTAGATTAGCAACTAGGTCCCACCCTTTTACAGTGAAACAGATAAAGTGTAACCGCAATTTCTACTCTAACAGCTTTTTTTCTCGCACTTCCCGCCTGTGGAATTCCCTTCCATATCCCTGCTTCTCCGACAGCTACAATCTCCAGGAATTTAAATGTAAGGTCAATAGACATCTATCGTACTAACTCGCATCCATTTCCTCAAACACTCTACCCATCTACCCAACCCCCATCCTCGTATCCTCATCCATCTACCACCCTCCTTCCGACATTTCCTATAACTAACCACCCTTTCTCAGCTCTTTCCCCTATGTAACCCCCTGCGCAATAGTGGCAATGGAATGCCTTGCTTGGGGTGAAATGATTAAAAAAAAATTCAAGTGAATTCTATGTAGATTTTCCTTTAATAAATATAAAGAAGTAGAAACAAATATTACCAACTGTTGAGGCGCACATTGCATAAAAAGATGCTTCAAAATCATTAAAAATTATAAAGATATACATAATTGAAGAAACGCAGATCGTCATTTTTTAAAAATATTTAAAAATATTTAATTTACTTAGAAATGATTTTACCTGATCAGAAGAAATCTTAAGACAGAATTATTTTAGAAACACTTGCATAAATGTGAAATCTTAAGAAAGTGAAACTTATATAGACGTGAAATCCGAAATTGTTAATTGCCATCAATGTCAATTCCATTTTCTCATATTTTCTATTTCCAGATTGTTATATTTGAATATTTCTCCATTTCATCTTGTTCGTTTCGTGTTCATATACATATTTTTTTCTTATATCAAGAACTATTTTAGGGGTAAATATTTGCCAATGTTGCAAAAGTCTTTGTGCGACGTATTTTGTCTCTTAGGACATCATCAAACAAAACTGATGTTTAGGTTGATGAGACTACACATGCGCAACGGCATCTTTTCTACGTGCGCATGTGTAGTAGCAACAAAGTATATATCAATCTAGTTCGAAAATAATAGTTTAAATACATTTATTTTGAGTAAATACAAAATTCATTTCTATTACAAATTATTCCTCACCTTTCTATAATTACGAAAATATTCTATTTAAATGCCAGTTTCTCGTATTTTCTATTTCCAGATTGTATATATTTGAATATTTCTCCATTTCATATTGTTCGTTTCATATTAATGACGGATTTTTTCAGGTGAAGAATCGGCAGGGAAACACCTGTCCATTCAGTTGTACTTTCCCCAGGCGTAAAAGCGCAGCGTTTCGTTTCGAATGGGGGTGACTATCGCAATGTCATATGTCAAATTATAAGTCGCCCAGTATGGTTAGGAGAATTTCTGATCGATGATATCATGGATATTATTTATTCTATTCGATATTCATACTATATTTATCGATACTAATTTTTTTTTTTCTTAATTTTTGTTGTTGTTCTACTTTTTTCTTCTTTTTCTTTTTCATCTTCTTCATTTTTTGTTATAATTTGATATAAAAATTTACAATGCCCAATGCTTCATTGCTTTAGCGCATACAAAAAACAGCACACACGCTCTCGTGCCCACCCACCTATGTGTACGCACACACACGCACACGCATACACATACACACACACAAACAAACAATTGTGCTCACGCTCAAGAGAGAGTAAGCACACACAGACATACACACACACACATACACAGTGTACACATTCATAATTTCAGTTTCCACAAGTCAAGCCATTTTTAATTTTCGTATCCGGGTTTTCTGCTTCCTGTGTTTTACAACGTTACCACAAGTCGGGAAATTACATGGCTGCACATAATCATATGTAAGTATTATTTTTTTTTTTAGTCTATTTGTTACTGAATCACTTTAAAATGGGGGATTTACGATACAGCCAAAATTCTTATTTTTGTAGGAATGACAGATTTTTAAATGAACACATCGTGTACATATTTATTTTTGTGAAATTTTCTACTTTTATGTCAAACGATAGAAAGAAAACGGTATTAATACTATTTTAAACTTCTGCCGATTCCATTTTCTGCACTGGAAACAGTTACGCTAATCAAACTGCCAGAAAGAATGTGTAAACAGTTTTAAAGGAATAATTATTTTCTGATCTTATGAATTTTGTCTACTATCTCTTTGTAAATGTCAATCAGTCAGTTAAGTGCTACACGCTTAGGCGATCATGTTTCTTTCGAGACATGACTAACTAGCCAGTAGAATTTCCTGCAATAGGATGCTATTAGTTTTGGTAGGAGGTTGGTGGCCAACCAATTATATAGAACCTAATTTATCCTACTGTTTAACTCATAGCTGGATGGAGAAGTGATGTATTCATACCTTCCTCAAGGATAAGTGAATGCAAAGAATTCAACTGGAATTCGAATTCGATTCTTCGATTTCTCGTTCCGAGATTATATTCACTGCACCACAGTGAAACACATTTTATTGAGTAGGTACTACCAACATATTCCCTTTTTGTCCAAAACGAAAGCAACTCTTTGATATTCCTAGTTTAAAAGATTTTGCCAAAAATCAAGCAATTTTCAGATTTAAACGAAATTTTCAGTACTTATTTATTAATAAATGAAGCTTTATTGAATAGGTTATGTCATTTGAAAAACGTTGGGGGGGAATAATGGTGGGTATATTTCTAACCTCACCCGCTTTTGGATATTCAGTGTGTTCTTTTTAATTTGGGTTGTGTTTGCCGAATTCATTTGCAGTTATTTAAAGAAAATTCCTGAAGTTTTTTTTTTTTTTTTTTTTTTTTACTAAAAGATTTATGCAATATCGAGTGGACAAAAACCTGTCTTGTATTTTACCAAATTTAATTCAATAATTTAAAAAAATAATTTTTTGTGATTTGGTGATTAAATAATTTAGTAAAACATGTCATTTTATTTCACATTGAAGAGAAATCAGTCAGTTAAGTGCCATGCGCGATACACGCTTGGGCGATCATGTCTCGAAAGAGACATGACTGACTGGGCAGAAGATTATCCTGCAGTAGGTTGCCATTGCATTCTGCAGTAGACTGGTTGCCGACCAAGGCTATAGAACCCAATCTGTCCTATTATTTAACGGAGACGGATTAATACCTTTCCCAAGGGTATTTGCGCGTAAGTGAATGCAAAGAATTCAACTGGAATTCGAACTCGGTTCCCCGATTTCTCGTTTCGAGCCGATATCCACTGCGCCACAACGCACATCCTTGAGAAGAACAATCTAAATTTAATTTTTATTTGTTAAAATTATTTGCATTATTTATAACATTTCTGATATCATTGTCAGTGAGACAACTGACTTATTAGGATTTATGAATGAACTGCATTTGCTGCTTTAAGTCGTGTAGTTATATTTATTTTATGAATAATACAAATGAGGCACAGTGTAGTAAAACCGTCGTTCTGCTTTAAATAAAACAATGGAAAGGATCGTACGTATGTATGAAAGCAACGTTCTTAAATATACAACATATATTTTTTTATTTAGTTCATCTCATGTCAAGAAGAATTTTTTTTTGAAGAAATATAACCAAATTGAACGCTAATATTTAACGTATAATGAATTTCAAACGGGCATAAATAATTTTAAAGCAAGTGAAAATTATGAGAAAAATAATCGAAACCAACTCAGTAGATGAGGGTATCGGGAAAAGAAATGAAGTTTAAATCAATTATCAAATATAAATATTCCCTTAATATTTGTCACTGTGTCGCCGTATATTCAGAGAAACACAAAATCATGTAATTCCATACCGGAAAAATCAAAATTGGAAAGAAAAAAAACCCCACCCCTATCACGTCTATTTAAGAAACCCCAAAGTAAAAACCTAGCCACAAGATCAAAGTAAATACATGAAATAGGTCGGCTAACAACAGACATCAATCAATTAAACGATAGCCAACCGTAAAGCCGTCCCAAAAATTCCTAAGGTCAGCAATCAGAATAAGTTCCTAAACCAAACACCCAAAAAAGAACCCCCACACAAACACACAAAACTGACCACTCCACATGCCGCACTCTTAGAAATTCTAACTAAAAGATATACTCGACCGATAAAACGTACATTCCAACATATAATACCATTAATCAACAATTTCATACTTACACACCAGGTTCTTCAAAAGTCTAACGGTCAAAACGAAAGACACATTCACTTAATTATCAAAAACCCCAACCAACCCCACGACAACAACGAACCAAATCTAAACAGAGGATGATTCCAAACTCTTAATCTTTCCTTCTCCCGATGATATGTTGGAGTCCAAACATTGAAACAACCATACGATTGTAGAGAAGAGGACATATATAGAAAAAATTATGTACATGTTCTAAAACATAATTTATAATAAAAGAATCATGTAATTATATACATACGCACACACAAACCTATAATACGAAATGACTAAACTCATATTGTAGATTTGTGATAGAAAAGGAGATCGTTTCATAATGTTTTAATTTGCTTTAGTGAATCAATCATAACTTGAGGAAAGGACATTTCAGTATATAATTAAGAAAACTTTTAAAATAATAATATATTTTCATAAGAGCTATCTCTTTATTTGTCAGTGTTTGTGTTTGCGTATATTTGTTTGTGTGTGTGTGCGTGAGCGCACGTGTTTCTGAATTTATCAATGGATGTCTTTTCTTTGGACTGTGCTAATCGATGTCAAGTGAAGAATGTCGTTGATGTTCAATGAACTAAAATAAAATATTCTAGATAAATTGACATATATGGGAATCGTTTTACAGTTAAAATAAGATCTGTGACACTGAATCAGTCGGCTGTGAAACGATAATTTCAATTCTGAGAAGAAAAATATTTTAATTCTTCCGGTAATTTCAAAACGAGGTTGATTTGCAGTCGGAAATCAGCGAGGAAAGTAACACATCTAAAACACATATTTTAAAAAAAATCCAAATTTTCGCCAATTCACTTAAGCTATTTGTATCAATTATATTTTTTTTTCTATAAGTGCATATTTCAATTTGAAAAAACAAAAAAGGATTTATCGGAGAAAACGAAACTACAACGGAATATAAAGACATTTCAAATGACAAATACAAGAAAATAAAAGAATCTAAAAGAATACATAAAAAAAACAACATCTCGTTTATAGACAGATTTATTTTTCTTTGAAACATTCGTAAATTTAGTAAGTGATGTTGATTGAAACAGAAAATATACAAATAATTTAAATTGCAAAATTTTACTAATATAAATGGTTTCAATCTGGTGTGGGTATACAATTTAAATTATAAAAACTGAATCAGTTAACAATATGTTTAATATTTTCATTTTTCTTTTTCTTTTTTTTGATTGGTAGACAATTTGTGAGATATTGAACAGTCCTTTCATATAGGTTCCATATGAACGAAATTGATAGATTTGAATCTAATATAAATGGTTTCAATCTGGTGCGGGTATACAATTTAAATTATAAAAACTGAATCAGTTAACAATATGTTTAATATTTTCATTTTTCTTTTTTTTTTTTTTTTGATTGGTAGACAATTTGTGAGATATTGAACAGTCCTTTCATATAGGTTCCATATGAACGAAAATGATACATTTGAAAATCTTTTTGTAGTTAAATGGCAGTTTGAAGTTAGAAAAATCATTTTCATTTTCAGAGTGAAAATCAAGACCCTATTTTATTAGAAATTAGAAAATGACCTTGACATACTGAAAAGAAAGCACTGTAGAAAAATAAAAGCGAAAGGTCGTCATAAAATCTTTGATAAGCCACATATAGATATTAAATAGTCAAAGTCCCATCAAAGATATGTGTCGGCAACTTAGTTTCTATCTTTTCGTACTGAAAATAGTTAAAATTCCATGGATAAGTGTTATTTGGAGAACATTGTTTAGTGATATTTGGTTTTTTAACGTGAATAAAATATACTTGAAAATTCGTTTACGTTAAGCTGTTATTTGTGAAAATAATCTTTTCAGCAGAAATCGTAGCAATCAAGTTGAAACTGAAAATTCTTGAAATGTCTGTCATAGATTAGATCAATGTGAAAATTCGTTTTTATTTAAATAGTTAAGTTTTTTGTTTTTGTTTTTTTAATCATTTCACCCCGGGAAAGGCGGAAAAGCCACTGATGTGCGGGCGGCTACATAACCGTAAAAAGATTAATTAGAAGAGAGTGAGGAGTACAAACCAGTTAGAAAGGCGCAATAGAAAGATGAGAATGCAGGTGTGGTGACAGTTACATAGGTGGAGGGAAAGGGAAGGATATACGGGGTGGGGAGAGAGCTAGAGTCCAGTGGTTAATAGATGAGTATTGACATAGCATTTAAATTCTTGGAGGTTGTAGCCATCAGGAAAGCAAAAATATGGGAGCGAGTTCCACAGGCGGGAAGTGCGAGAGAAGAAGCTGCAGGAGTAGAATTGTGGTCTGCATTTGTCTAACCTAACTGTGAATGGGTGGGACCCAGTTGCCAGTCTGGTTGCACGAGTAAACACCTGTTGAGGAGGCACCAGTGACTTAAGTTCGTCCGAGCAGAAGCCATGAAAATATTTATAGAACAGACAAAGGGAGGCCACATTTCGTCTGTGGGGAAGTGGCTGCAGTCGAGCCGCCAAGTCAGTACCTATCACATTGCAGACTCTCCATTGGAGCCTGTCGAGAACACTGAGATTAACGGCAGAGGCGCCTGACCATAAATGGCAGCAGTACTCCATGCACGGACGGATGGTTGACTTGTATATATGCAGGATGGATTCAGGCGGGAAAAACATCCTGGATCGACATAATGACCCGACCTTCTTAGCAGTGGATTTAGCTATGGATTCGATATAGTGGTTCCATTTGAGGTCTGAAGAGAGGGTAAGGCCGAGGAAGGCGCAGTGTATTGCTCTCAGGGAGAATCGCTTGGTCCATGCTTATGGGAGGCAGGAGAGGTTGCCTGTGATGGTTGAGAGACAACAGCTTGGTCTTAGACGCATTGAAGTTGACAAGCCATTTCTTGCCCCAATTCACCACAGAGTGTAGATCCCATTCAAGGTCAGTAGCGAGACTATGCCTATCCGCCACGGCAGGTTTCTTACTTGTGCGAGAATTAGGCATGATTTTTCAAAATATGAAGTTTCACCCACATTTGTATCTTAAAACAAAAGAAGCGATGTGGGTGATCAAAACTAGTTTTTCTGGTTTAGGAAATAAATTTTCATTTGAAGAAGCGAAAGAAAATTTATAACTTATCTACTTGTACTTTCATTTGGTTTAAAAAACCGAATTTTAGATTTTGTCTGAAACTGAAAGTTCAACAATGAGTATATGAGATTTTGTGAACGCTGAAATTGCCGATATGCTTCAGTTCATCTAAGTGAGAAAAAATAAATGTCAGTCAGTTAAGTGCCATACGTGATACACGTTTTGGCGATCATGTCTCGAAAGAGACATGACTGACTGGGCAGAAGATTATCCCGCAGTAGGTTGCCATTGCTTTCTGCGGTAGACTGGTTGCCGACCAAGGCTATAGAACCCAATCTGTCCTATTATTTAACCCATAACTGGAGGGAAGAGACCTATTAATGACCTTTCCCAAGAGTATTTGCGCGTAAAGGAATTCAAGGAATTCAACTGGAATTTGAACTCGGCTCTCCGATTTCTCGTTCCGAGACGATATCCACTGCGCCACAAGCACATCTGCTAAAATAAATGTAAGCGTCTGATAAGTAAATACAAAAATTCATATATACAAGAATTTACAATATAATAATTTCGCTGTAGTTAATAATCGCATATTTAAGACAAAGTGGATGTAACTCGATCTAAAACGTTAACGGTTTCGAAAATGTAAAAAAAAATCCTACGTTACAGACAAAAACGAACGACTTTTTAAAAAAGAACGAACTTGATCTCTTCACTCAAATTCCAAGTCTCTCGTTCGAATACATTGGTGAACATTCATATAAAGCTATTGGCAATTTGCAAGATGGCGTCATGGCATAAGAGCATGTCTGGTTTAAAGCACTCTATATATAAACGATCCCAAACGGCAGGAACTGACACCCCTGGAGCGAAATTTTCTTTGATATGGCTGAGGAGAATGTGCTGCTCTCAGAATGTGTCCAGAAATTAGGATGTATGTGTTACGAAGTTAATATAGTTACGACGATGACACACTTTCAGCCCGTCGAAATCACACAGGTAATCTTTTCTCGCCTGGCTTTCATTGAACAAATGATAATCACGAATTTCTATTTGACAATATATCTGCTTTCACAGGGACGCAATCTATAGCGAACATGTTACATCAAGTAAATTTTAACACAGATAATAATTTTTTATGCGTTTCACAACATTACCAGTTAATTGAAAACAATAATATATTAAAATATGTGCTACAAAAAACTTGCAAATGATGTACCCGTGTCAAAATCATTGTTATCCTTCAAGTTTAGAACGCCAACTGTTTATAAAATAACGCATTTATTCGTAGATTCACAAACACAGTTGATCTCATATATTACAGAGTACTTATTGTTTCGAAGAATTTTCTTCGATGACGCATATTATATATATATATATATATATATATATATAATAATGTATATATACATTATATAATCTCTATAATATATATATATATATATATATATATATATATATATATATATATATAAATTATAAACTAATTTAAGAAAATGAAAAATCACGTAGATTAAAACCCATTTTTAAGAAGAGTGCTCAATACAAAGTAGAGCTTAATATTGTAATTTTGTTATTACATTGGTTTATAAAACATTATATTACTACAAAAAATTTTTGGTGAAAATGATTTATTTTGAAAATATATGAAGAATTCATGGTTATTTAGAAAATTTCGGAGTGGTAGTAGGAGAAAATGCTTTAGGTGTATCAATAGTGTTCAATCAAATTTAGTGATATAATGCTTATATAAACCTTTGTTATAAGAGAATTACAATATAATATACACTAATATGGAAATGATACTCAAACAGACTAACATACATACTAAAAAGTTAAAAGAAAACGGTTAAATTTCCTTCATTTTAACATCCCGGGACATAGCACTACACAAGAAGGAATTCTAAAACTAAAATATTCTGTTAATCTTTTTGAATGATTTGTGAGCTTTTTTTTTTTTATAGTGGTCAACACTGTTTGTTTATAGATACGTAATTTGGAATAAAACTCATTTCGTCTTTTTGCCTTGATAAAGTCCATGACAGGACGAAACGCATATGCGAGTTAAATAAAGTTTTCCTCTTGTCTTCTTTCTATTTAACCATACAATGATATATATATATATATATATATATATATATATATATATATATATATATATATATGTGGAAAAATCAAGTGTAAATTGGTTTATATATCAAGATTTGTTCTAGAGATAAATATTGGTTTGAAGCTTTACATCTCTTATGACGTCATGAGACTAAACTCACCTTTATATTTGAGCGACTACACATACGCAGCATCCCAAAACGTATGTGCGCATGTGTAGTTGCATCAATCTTGTTCAAAAACTGCTTACACATTGGTATATATTTTACCTTGATATATATTATATATCAACATATAAGCTTAACTACTGTTGCAAAATAAGCTATAGATACTATTATATATATATATATATATATGTGTGTGTGTGTGTGTGTGTGTGTGTGTGTGTGTGTGTGTGTACAAACACACACATTGTATACATTCATAATTTCAGTTTTTCAAGCCAAGCCGTCTTCAGCTTTCGTTTCCTGAATTTTAGAGGCCCACATTTTCATGATCATGAATTGTTTCACAACGTAAGCAACATAAACGGCGGGAAATCGCATGACTGTGCATATTTCTGATGGAATGTTTTGGTACGGATGTATATACATATATATATATATATATATACATATATATATATATATATATATATATATATATATATATATATATATAAAACATTCATCATATCTGGATTTTAAAATACCTAATGTGTTTCTTAATATACGAAAATTATTTTTTCTTTCAAACTGGATTCGCTTAATGAGTTCATTATCTTTCAGACACAGTCAAAATTTAGGAAGGTATTTAAATTATTTAAAATGCAATTTTCATGATCTTTTATTTTATTTCATTATTTTTTTTCAAAATCTTTGATGGTGCCTATTGCTCCGATAAAAAATAATTAAAATCGTGCACATACATTTACTCAACGAAACTATATGTTTTTATTTTATATTTTATATTATGTTTTTAATGACTAGACTTTTGCTGGTTTAAGGCAGCGTTTCTGAGAGGTGGACGAAAGTAATCTGACTGGTTGTGAGGAACTCTACCTATTTTGTTATCAACATCGGTGACTTGTTTGGATTTATGAATGAACTTTATTTACTACTCTAAGTGACAGAGAATGTTCATCGTGGTTCAAGATTGTGCGTTATGTTGCAATGAATCTCGAATTTCGAATTCGTTGCATTCACTTATACACATTGAATCAACCTTTTTTCCCTCCAGCTGTGGGTTGAAGCGCGGGACAGATTATTTTTTAATACCTTGGTTAGTCTCCCGCAGAAAGAAATGGAAACCTACTGCGTATAAATCATGGATCCAAAGAGACATGATCATCCAAGCGTGTTTCCTGTATGGCCCTTGACACATTGATTGACAGAGAGAACTTTTATGATAATTCTATAATGTCCCAAAAAATATCTGTTTAGTCAGTGTATGTGTTTGTCTATTTTTTGTGTGTGGCGATGTGGGAACATGCGTGTGTGTTTGTGCATATGTTTTCATGTTTATGTAGTTGTGTTTATGTTTGTGTGCGGGTGTGGGTGCGTTTGTTCCTGGATTTCCTTATCAAAGATTGTCTATTCTTTGCTCTGTAGTAATCGAAGCCGAGTGAAGTGTCTTGTTGATTGTCAATGAACAAAAAATACAACCCTGAAGATGAATTGTGGTTTATGGAAATCTTATCAAACTTAAAATACGATCCGTACCACTGAATCGTTTGTGTTTCTATTAAGAAAAATCATGATTCATGTATGAATCGAAAATTTTAATTTTAAGAAGAAAAATTTTCCGTCCTTTCAGTAAATTGAAAACAATTCTGATCTACACTAGAATATCAGTGAAGAAAGTAACACAGATCTGAAACACATACTTGAGTAAAAAAAAAAAAATTAGTGGTTCACTTCAGGTATTAGCATCGATGATATTTCTTTTCTATAATAAAGTGTATATTTATATTTTAAAAAATGTGTTGATTGCTGAAGATGAAAATACTGAAGTGAAAACACTGCATAAAAAACACCTTTTATATTAAAAAAATAAAGTATTTTAAATGAAAAATGCAAGCGTATAAAAAAATATAAAAAAGCTTTTCGTTTATAAACAGATTTATTTTTTTTTAAGTACATTGAAACGAAGAAAAAACAGAATTTAAATGATAAATTATTACAAATATATATAATTGTAAAATGATACGCTTATAGAATATAATACTTGAAAATTAAGAAAAAAATATATACGAAGTCGAAAATGCTTCTACTTGTGTTGAAATGACACACGTGGGTCATTGAGCTTTGTGTTTACATCACATTTCTAAAGACCTTGCGACATTGCGATCAGTGTTTGTTGAATGAACTGTACTTGATTATATAACGTGTGTAGTGTTAGCATGGTTAACCATCGGCCGTACAGAATTGGTAGGTTTTGAGGCACATTGAGTTGACTACCCATATCACCATTTGTCAGATCAGAATCTGAAAGCTGTAAAAAAAAGAAAAAAACACACATGAAATTATCTTATATAAAAAAAAACTTAATAAAAAAACATCTTATTATTATAATGTTAGGCATTGAAATATTTACTAATTATTTATTTATTCGTAATAATATTTTAGGGACACATCAAGACAGATAAAATTGTGTAAATTAAGCAAATGTTAAGCCGTGAAATATTTAATATTTTTTTTATCAATCTCTTCCAATATTTTAAAATACACATGAAGACGTATAAAAAGTGTGTAAATTAAGGAAATCTAATGAATTATATAAATTATTTTCATATATAACTAACTTACCGGTAATTGGAGAAGAGTTTTCAAGTTTTCAATGTAACTGTAAGTCGTATAAAGTTTGCAATAAAAGATGGCGTCATTGGTGTCAGGCAGAGAGGCACAGAATTTCGGAAAATGGCATTCGAGATCGATTTTTCTTGCAGGCTCACACACAATGTTATATTCGATGTCAAGATGTTGTTTTATAAGATTCAAATATTGACTGACTGTTCGACTCATGTTGCTTATAGCCTCCTGAAATAAAGATTAAAAATAACATGCTATAATTTTAATCAATATAAGTTTGATATTTTCAATTTTTCCAAGTGAGTGGCTGACAATGTTTTAGGTATTAATCGTTTATTCATATTTGTTTAATATTTCATAGAATGATATATTTTAATTTTTTTCAGTTAATCAGTAACTTGAAGTTCAAAAATATATTTTAGGAATTAAAATAAAGACAAAAATTCAAGAAATAATTGGAAAATTACCTGGACTGATATGACGTCCTGAAAATTTAATTTACTTTCCGTGAACACCTGTGGCATTTGTGAATCAGCTCTGCTTTTCAGCATGGTGACGAAAGTGTTGCAGTCAGTTGTAAAGAAGTATGGAACACGTTTGCACTTTAAAGAAGACAAAAGCAAATATTTTACTTTACTTTTTCAGATATTTTAATATTTAAAAAGAGATAAAATATAAAAAACTCAAGTGTCAAATTTTACAACATTAATAAATCTAAAAAAGAATATTATATAAAAATCTATCAAAAGTTAAAAAGCAATGATTTTGTCTCAAACAAGAAAAGCATGGAATTATTTCATGAAATAAAACTTTAAATCTTTTAGGGCTGAGATGATTCCATGAAGACTTAAAAAAGAAAATGAAACACTTACATAAATGTGAAATGTATTGTTTATTGCCGTCAACGCCAATGCGGTGATTTGTGAAGCTAAATGTATATCTCTTTTTAAGTCTTTCCCATTTGTTTCGTCTCCGGTCGATGTTGGTGCCCCATAAATGAATGACCCATACGCAGCCAATATAACGATGGCAACGGTAGAATAATTGTTGACAAGATGCACTGTAAAAAATAATAAAACAGTAATATCATCAACAAACTGTGAAAGAGATAAACAAAATTATAAATACGAAAACTAAGGAAAGTATATTATCATCAAAAAATTCAAATATATGTCGGCCACTTACTTATTATTCCAGTACACAATATTAACGATGGTTAGAAAACGACGAATATGATTTTCTTTAACAGCGCGATGTAATTGGATGTAATTTTTCGTGGACGATTTGTTTATATCAAGCAAAGATTTGTTCAAATAGTTCTTTCAAGCGGAGAACTTTATTCATCAATTCGTAAGATGATAATGTGTTGATTATCGCCAAAATCCTGTTCTTATATAGAATAGAGATCAAAAATTCCATTGTCATATTTATATTTTTGAGTGGAAATGATAACATTTTCCGAAACTGAAATATTATCCACCTCCGTATAGAAAAGTAAAAGTAGAACGGATTTATGCCAAACTGATTCAGTGTGTTAAAACGACTTTTGTCAAATAAAAAGCAGTTGGGAAACATTCTTCTTTTCAGTTGCAGTTTCCTCCATAGAAAAAGTACAGATTTTAGTTTTATGTGTGGAGGAGTGTTTTTAAGAGAAGTTTTTATGTCGAAGTTGTATAACGAGAGTGAGAGATTTTGTGGTCGCCGAAATTGTGGATATGGTTCAGTTGTCCTCGATTAACTGACAGCAAATAATCTAAAAATATATTACAATGACTTTCATTACTTGTGGTTTAAACACCTTTATTCGTTTTTCATTGCACTTTTACACTGACGAATCTGTTAATAATTCTTCGATTGCTGTTCTGATTGGCTTTTTTAATAACACGACTCATTTTCTTATAATTTTTTTATATTTAGTAAATAGTCTTCTACTGCCGATTTTTGTTCTGACAAACATTTTTTATAATTCGAAATATTTTTTGGAATGGACGCGATTATGGTAAAGTGCCATTGCATAAACCTGAGTAACATGGCTTCTTTCGATATTTTTAATTCAATATATATATATATATATATATATATATATATATATGTATTGCATTAAATATATATATATATAGAAAAGTAAAAGTAGAACGGATTTATGCCAAACTGATTCAGTGTGTTAAAACGACTTTTGTCAATTAAAAACCAGTTGGAAAACATTCTTCTTACCAGTTACACTTTCGTCGATATAAAATATACCGATTTTAGTTTTGTGTGTGGAGGAGTCTTTTTAAGGAAGTTCTTCTGTCAAAGTTGTATAGTGAGAGTGGGAGATTTTGTAGTTGCCGAAATTGTGGATATGTTTGGGTTGGCCTCGATTAACTGACAGCAAGCAAATAAGCGAAAAGTACATTACAATTTTTTAAATTCCTTTTTTAATTAAACACATTTACTTATTTTTTATTGCACTTTTACACTGACAGATCTGTTAATGATTCTTCGATTGCTGTTCTGATTTGCTTTTGTAATAACTCGACTTGTAATAACTCATTTTCTTATAATATGTTTTTTTTAATATCTCGTCTACGACTGTCGATTTTTTGTTCTGACTGAATTTATTTTATAATTAAAAATTTTTTTTAATGGACTAATGGACGCAATTATGGTAAAAATTATGGTATTGCAAGACCTGAATAACAAGGCTTCTTTCGATACTTTATTTAAGAGAAATATATATATATATATATATATATATATATATATATATATATATATATATATATATGTGTGTGTGTGTGTGTGTGTGTGTGTGTGTGTGTGTTTGTGTGTGTCCGTTTCGAAAAGACGTATCATATTTTATATAACTTAGAATCATAATTTTTTATTTCTAACTTTATGAATATGACAACATGCCTTGTTCCTCCACCAGGTACCATACCTGCTCAAATATTTACTCGTATTTCCTTTATATCAATCTCTTTATTATTATTATTATTACTATTATTATTTATACAGAGATGCTGAAATTTTAAAGCAGTTACATTTAGAGTCTCTCTTTTAGAGACTACGTCACAGTAGATTTTATTAATACACCTGCATGATTTCCGCAGTAATCTTCTTGATTTTCAATTTCGCTTTGGTTCACAGGTTTCTATTCCTTTTACGGATGTTGTGTTTTCAAAATTATAACGTAGACATTTTTGGTTTATTCAAAATGCATCAGTAATTATCAGTGCAACTATTACCTTCGTTATTACACGTTTTATTGAATATTGCTGCCATATCTGGTCGGGTGCCCCTGCTGCTCTCATTGGGCTTCTTGACAAAATACAAAGGAGGATCTGTAACGTGATTGATACTGACTTGGCAGACCGGCTGCAGCCGCTCTCTCACCGACGTGATGTGGCTTCCCTGTGCCTCTTCTACAAGTACTTTCATGGCTTCTGCTCCGATGAGCTGAGATCACTGGTGCCGCCTAAGCACGAATTTACACGAGATACTAGATTAGCAACTAGGTCCCACACTTTTACAGTTAAACAAATAAGATGTAACCGTAAATTCTACTCCAACAGCTTCTTCTCTCGCGCTTCCCGCCTGTGGAACTCCCTTCCACAAGTCTGCTTTCCCGACAGTTACAATCTCCAGGTGTTTAAATGTAGGGTCAATAGACACCTCCTATCACACTAACTCCCAACTATTCTCAGAACACTCTCATCTACCCAACCCTCATTCTCAGTATCCTTACCCGCCTATCACCCAGCCTCTGACATTTCCTATATTTAATCAGCCTTTCTCCACTCTACGTAGCCCCCTGCGCACTAGTGGCAGTGACATGCCTTGCTCGGGGTGAAACGCTTATAAAAAAAAAAATTAAAAAAAAGTTTTCTTTTCAATGTTTAAACAGTTCGATGTTTTTTTTTTGTTTTTTTTTACTTTCTTTTGAATGAAGTTGTGTTAAACTAAAAGAAGAAAAAGAAGAAGATGAAGAATATTGTGGTCTTCTGCTTGTGTGGTACCGTGTAGAGTCATTTTGCCATACATAGGGACTTCCAGAATCCACACTCTTGAGCCAGGGCAGAACTATCTACTGAAGGCACTTGGTCTTGGCCTAAGTTTGGAGTATGAGGCTCTATAGAGAGATGAATAGAAGCATATCTCCATGACTATGAAGAATGCACTTAATTTTGTCCTAAATTTTGAGTTTGAGGCTCTCTGGGGAGATAAATAGAAGCATAGTGTCGTCATCATTAGTGATCACTCCAAACCCATTTGTAAATATAATTAGACTAATCCAAATATGTCCGAATCCTCTGCACTTGAGACCTAACAACTCTTAAACGTTCGTATTAGAGCTACTGTTGTGAATGCCAAACAGAAAAGTGTGCAATTTCTAAATTTCTGGAAGAGCGAATTGGATCATGGCGGTCTTTTTCTTCGAGCCGGTGATCAACTGAATCAACAGTTGATCACCGTCTACATTTCAGCAAATTACACAACATTTTTAATAATTGTTCACAGACAAGAAAAATATCTATGAAAAAGTAAAGTGCACGATTAATGAATATATATAGTTGCGATGAGTGAATTTTCTTGATATATTTTTAATTTCGCCTATTCAATGCAATCAACAAATTCAAATAGAATCAAGGCGTATAGGTGAAATTAAAAATATATCAAGAAAATTCACTCATCGCAACTATATATTTTCATTAATCGTGCACTTTACTTTTTCATAGATATTTTTCTTGTCTGTGAACAATTATTGTTCTGGACTAAGTCTGTTTCAAAATTGTCGTAATGACTGTATTTATCCGACCATTTTCGGCTCACCAATAAGAAACTTTTGAAGGATTTGTGTTGCGTTATTAAAAATGTTGTGTAATTTGCTGAAATGTAGGCATTTTTTTTTTAATTTCAAAATACAGACAGAATATTTCATCGATAGATAGATAGATAGATAGATAGATAGAGCGAGAGAGAGAGAGTAAAAATAAAAACGAGGTCTGTATCAAATACGAATATACACTATAATGAAACTTTAACTCATAAAATTCATAAAATTTATTTTTTGGAAATTAAATTTTATTAATTGTCTGATACGAAACTAAACACATAGAATTTACAAAATCTTCTTCTCCGAACCGCCTTACAAGAAGTCAACCACAATAGGGTAACTTTTAGATTAAGTGCCGCACCTTTGATGTACATAAAATTTTTTAGAATCAACGTATAGATTTCGTCAAAAATTAAGGATAACCATAATTTCGGGCCATCTTTTGTTCTTTTTTTATGTATTTCTCCAAGACGCTTCACTCAAATATCAACCAAAATCGAGTAACTGTCAGATGAATGTCTTATTCTTTGATATGCGATCGAAAATTTTAATTGACAAACAGAGTGCGGCAAATATTAATGGAAAATTTTCCTTTTGCAATCGTTATTTCTCCTAAACGCTTAGTTGTATTAAAACAAAAACGGAACATTTTGGTAACTTCTACCTTATCCTATGCCATAACAATTTCACATTTTCTTCTAGGTGCCAACCCCTCTGACGATTATTTATAAAAAATGCATGTGCATATATTTCAGAGAATTTAATTCGAGCGAATGCTTTACAGCAAAGTGGTGCGTCTCGTGATGTAGCAAAGAACGCTGATATTAACCTATAGAAAATGAGAGAAATTGCAAAAAAGAAGCAAATATTCCAAATCATTCGGAATACTTACGCATGCTTTTTTAAAGGACATACCTGAAAATTTCCAGTACAGATTTAGACTTTGGCATACCAAATAATTGTCATTAATGCTAATATGTGAAGGTCACCAGCAAAAATTCGGAATTTTTACTTTAAGTGTTTGCGTTGACTTTCGAACGTTTACTAAAATTGTTTTCAAATTACCTTAAAATGAGAAAGCATTTTTATCCTAATTTACTAATGATTTTACATGCCATCAAGATTTTAATTTAAGAGAAATACAAATGATTCAGTTGCACCAATTTCATTTCAGCTGTAAAATGATTCCTATTCTACACAAATCTACCAATAGACTATATATTTTTCATTAAGAATAAAAAAGAATATGTTAAGTATTTTGATACGGACGTTGACATAGTTATATATATAATAATAACTAGACTCCGTAAGTTTACACTCCGTAAGTTTACACTAATCTAAACCTTCGAAAAAATGTTAACAAACAGAACCTACATCCGTTAAAATCCGGCGTACTATGTCGTCGGATAATGGGGGAGAAAAAAAAAGAAACCAGCGGAACAAGAACAAAATGTCAAGTATCCGCAGTAAAGAAAAAACCCCAAACGGAACCTAAACACTAGAAAAAGTGCTCAATACGAAAGTACGAAAATATAACAGTAGAGCAAAAACACGAAAAAATCTAAAGTGAGCCACAACCTACCGCGGTTTCACCCTACGGATCGTCAGGGAATGAGGCTCTTTCCCTGACGATCCGTAGTGTGAAACCGCGGTAGGCTGTGGTTCACTTTAGATTTTTTCGTATATATATATATATATATATGTGTGTGTGTGTGTGTGTGTGTGTGTGTGTGTGTGCTCTGTGTCTTTGTATATGTATGGGACTCTTTACTCGACCTCTGCTTTACCTCCATCCCAGACTCCTGCACTACCAGGCAACTCTGCCCCCTCGGAAACTCTGACCACGCCGTAGTCTCCGTAAACATATCAATCAGCACTAACTCTACCCAAGAAAACCAGACCAGCAGAATATCATACTGCTACCAAAGAGCCGACTGGGACTCGTTCAGGGACTTCCTCTGCGACGCCCCCTGGAACAACGTCTTCGATCTTCCTGTCGAAGACTGTGCCTCCGAAGTCTCCTCTTGGGTTAAGGCTGGCATCGACGCTTTTATCCCGGCCAGGAAATTCCAACTAAAACCAAATTCGTCCCCCTGGTTCTCACCCGCTTGCTCGGCTGCCATCGCCCACCGGAACCATTTCTTCCGGCTCTATCGAAGCTGCTCGTCGAACCAAAACAGGCGCCTTTTCACCTCAGCACGGAACAAGTGTAAAAAAGTACTGAACGAAGCCAAGAGGGCGTTTGCTACCAGAATTAGGCAACGCATAGCATCCTCTAAGTTTGGCTCCAAAGATTACTGGCGTCTCTGCAAAAGCGTGCTCAGCAGGAACAAGACTTCAATACCCCCACTAATCAATGAATTTGAAGTTCTCACCTCCCCAGCCGACAAGGCTGAATACTTTGCCCGTAGATTCTCAATCAATTCGACACTGGACTCGTTAGGAATACCTACACCAGACTTCCCACCCAGAACTAAGGCTCAACTAAATAACGTCCACATTTCACCCTCGCTGGTCGCCAAGATAATTGCGCAACTTGACCCACACAAAGCGAGCGGCGGTGACGGAATCCCAGTCATAGTACTGAAGAAATGTGCCCCAGAACTCTCCTCTGTCCTCTCTAAACTCTATAACCTCTGCCTATCTGCTTCCTACTTTCCTGCCTGTTGGAAGTCCTGCGTAGTTCCTATATTTAAGAATTCTGGCGAACCCTCAGACCCCGCCAATTACCGTCCTATTAGTCTCCTTCCAATCTTTGGCAAAGTTTTCGAAGCCATTATCAACGCCGAGGTGATTCAGCATCTTATAGCCAACGGGCTTCTCTCTGACAAACAGTACGGGTTTCGTTTCACCAGGTCTACTGCTGATATGCTAACGACCATTACCGAGTACATATACCAGGCACTTGACAAGAATGGTGAAGCCCGAACCGTTGCCTTGGATATCTCCAAAGCATTCAACAGGGTCTGGCATGCTGGCCTCTTGTGCAAACTGCGGAGCTATGGGATAACTGGACATCTGTTTGACCTCATTCAGTCTTTCCTTTCTAACCGCACATTGAAGGTGGTATTAAATGGGCATGCCTCCCAAAACTACCATACGAACGCGGGCGTCCCTCAAGGTTCCATCCTAGGTCCCACGCTCTTTCTGATCTACATTAATGATCTCCCCGACACCATTAGATCCCAAGTTGGCATGTATGCCGACGACACAACAATCTACTCTCGCATCGATCAGAAACCAGGTCTGGACGACAAAGTGAACCTCGCTGCCGTACTTGAAAGGGACCTCCAATCCATAGTGGCCTGGGGTAGGAAATGGTTGGTAAATTTCAATGCCTCTAAAACAAAGCTGTTATCAACTAACCACCATAGACAATCGCATCTACCTCCCATTAGCATGGGACAGGCTAGCCTCCCAGAGAGTAAAATACTACGCCTCCTTGGCCTTACACTCTCGGCGGACCTCAAATGGAATGACTATATTGAATCCATTGCCAAATCTGCTGCTATGAAAGTCGGCTCCCTGTACAGGGCCCGGAAATTTTTCCCACCTGAATTTATTCTGCACATATACAAATCTACCATCCGCCCGTGTATTGAATATTGCTGCCATATCTGGTCGGGTGCCCCTGCTGCTCTCATTGGGCTTCTTGACAAAATACAAAGGAGGATCCGTAACGTGGTTGATACTGACTTGGCAGACCGGCTGCAGCCGCTCTCTCACCGGCGTGATGTGGTTTCCCTGTGCCTCTTCTAAAAGTACTTTCATGGCTTCTGCTCCGATGAGCTTAGATCACTGGTGCCGCCTAAGCACGAATTTACACGAGATACTAGATTAGCAACTAGGTCCCACACTTTTACAGTTAAACAAATAAGATGTAACCGTAAATTCTACTCCAACAGCTTCTTCTCTCGCGCTTCCCGCCTGTGGAACTCCCTTCCACAACTCTGCTTTCCCGACAGCTACAATCTCCAGGTGTTTAAATATAGGGTCAATAGACACCTCCTATCACACTAACTCCCAACTATTCTCAGAACACTCTCATCTACCCAACCCTCATTCTCAGTATCCTTACCCGCCTATCACCCAGCCTCTGACATTTCCTATATTTGATCAGCCTTTCTCCACTCTACGTAGCCCCCTGCGCACTAGTGGCAGTGACATGCCTTGCTCGGGGTGAAACGCTTATAAAAAAATATATATATATATCAAAACTTATTTATAAACAGAAATTTGTCTGTGTGTGTATGAGTGTGTGTGTGTGTGTGTGTGTGTGTGTGCGTGTGTCCGTTACCTATAGACGCCGAAACGGCTGAACCGATTTCTTTAAAATTTACACAGTTGTACTATAAGCGTTTGCCAGTGTTCTTAGCTAGGTTTTGTGTCAAGGTAGCCCCGATAAATATCGAAAATCGATAATCGAAAAAATTGGATTATAGAAGAAGTGGTCCGATTTTAATGAAATTTGATACACTTATAGACAAAGACATAAGAAACGATATTCAGAAGTTTCGATGTTGCAATTCTTACAATAGTGCAGAAAATCGATAATATATATATATATATATATATATATATATAAGGCAAGATGTTTGTGTGTGTGTCTGTTTATCTGCTTGTATGTCTGTACTTTTTTCAGCCCTTTATTTTAGTTTTTGCTTCGGGTTTGGCTCTAAGTAGGTATAATTGTAGATCTTAGTCTCAGGCATGATACCATTGACTCAGAGGACTTATTTAGCCTTCAAAATTTAGACTAAAAGCCTGCTAGCATTACACTAAAATGCATATATTCTATAGAATTGATTAGATTGGGAACATCAGTATCGAGATTTGGGAGACGTGAATTTTATAATGGTTATCATGACGAAACGTGAAGTCATGTCGAGTTGAACTCCGGTTCAATCTGTTTCGCTCAAATGGCGCTAACGACCTTGGAAAAGGTATGGTTCCATTTTCATTCTTGTATGGGATTCATATTAACGCAAACTGAGCAATCTTGCCTTTAAGTGGCAACCATATTATGAGAAGGAAAACTCTGGATTCAGAATCAGTCAGAATAGAAATGGGCTTCGTCAGGTTATTTTGCCCTAGTTACACAATTGTTGGTATAGATTCAGTACCTGTGTTGCCTTTCCGACTCTAATCAATTATGGGATTTGTTACTCGTAATCCAGATTTTCACATTGTTCTTTTTGTAACATATCGTATTAATATTTTGCACCATTCGTCCGTGCATGGAGTACTGATGCCATATATGGTCAGGCGCCCCTGCCGTTCACCTCAGTGTTCTCGACAGGCTCCAAAGGAGAATCAGTAATGTGATAGGTTCTGACTTGTCGGCTCGACTACAGCCACTTCCCCACCGATGAAATGTGGCCCCCCTTTGTCTGTTCTATAAATATTTTCGTGGCTTCTGCTCGGACGAACTTAAGTCACTGGTGCCTCCTCAACAGGTGTTTACTCGTGCAACCAGACTGGAAACTGGGTTTCACCCATTCTCAGTTAGGTTAGCCAAATGCAGACGACAATTCTACTCCTGCAGTTTCTTCTTTCTTCTCTCGCACTTCCCGCCTGTGGAACTTGCTTTTATATTCTTGCTTTCCTGACGGCTACAACCTCCAGGAATTTATATGAAATGTCAATACTCATCTATTAACCACTTGACACTAGTTCTTTCCCCACCCCGTAAATACTTTCCTTCCTCTCCACCTTGAAACTGCATTCTCATCTTTCTATTGCTCCTTTCTAACTGCTTTGTATTCCTCTTCACTCTCTTCTAATTAATCTTTTTACACTTATGTAGCGCCCTGCACATCAGTGGCATTTCCGCCTGCTCGGGGTGAAATGATTTAAAAAAAACATTATATACAGGCAGAAATTCATATGTAGTCGACATTCAAAACTCATGTCGCTGCAAAATAGACCTTACATTAAAGAAGATAAAGTGAAGAGTCATTGTTGTTTATAGAATAATATCAATTTCTGTTTACACACATGATCCTTTCGTCAGCTTTACAGAAAGCAAATCGAGAATATCCAGTGAAACAAGGCAGTCATAAAAAGTGTAGTAAATTTGTGTAGTTATCAACGTTCATTCATGAGAAAGGAAACAGTGCTTTATCGGTTAAACATGTTTGTGACATTGAAATAAGAAGCGGAAGAGCTTCTCTCAGCCAATCAGATTATATTGTGTTCTACTTTCTAGCTATTCAAAACACTCCTGTTTTAAGCCATAAAATTTTGATTGCTTCTAGAGGAAAACTTTATAGTTAAAAGTATAAATGATATATATGATTTTTTATTTATCTTAAATCTTATTAAGGTCATGAAATTAACTAAATAAGAAAAGTAGGAACACATCACTGTTCTTTCGTCTATAACTGTAAAAAGAATTAGCGAACACTCTCCGAGTTATAAAGCATACACGCGATTTCGAAAAACCGGTATGTGAAACTTGCATACACCCTCGAAAGAAATATTCCAACATTGTTGTTTTTAATACAATAATGTATCCTGTACACATTATAGAATTTGTTTATTAATGAATAAGTACTTAACAGTTAATTTGAATCTCTTACGTCCGGAATATTTTTACAAACGTGCGTAGCGAGAGTTCGCTTTCATTAATAACACATGTTATTAGCAAAAAAAAAAAAAAAAAAAAAAAAAAAAATAGCAACCTACAGCTTATAAGTCGTGGATCGAAAGAGACATGATCGCCCAAGCATATTTCCTGTATGGCACTTGATTCACTGACTGGTAAGAAAACACCTTTTATATTAAAAAATAAATTAATTTCAAATGAAAAATACAAGCGTATAAAAGAATATAAAAAACTTTTTCATTTATGAAAAGATTTATTTTCGTTTGAAACTTTTTTGAAGTACATCGAAACGGAGAAAAAAACCTGTATTAATTTATGAATGATTACAAATATATATATTTATAAAATCATACGTTTATAGAATTTTATTCTTGAACATCTAGAAAAATATATATGAAGTCGAAAATACTTCTACTTTATTGAAATGACACATATGGGTCATTGAGATAAGTGTTTACATCACATTTCTAAAATCCTTGCAAAATTGCGGTCAGTGTTTGTTGAATGAACTGTACTTGATTATGTAACGTGTGTAGTGTTAGCATGGTTAGCCATCGGCCGGGCAGAATTGGGAGGTTTTGAGGCACAACGAGTTGACTGCCCATATCACCATTTGTCAAATCCGAATCTGAAAGCTGTAAAAGAAAGAGAAACACATAAAATTGTCGTCTGTAAATAAAAATCACACCAAAACTCATGAAAAAATAATCATATTATTATAGTAAATGTTCGGCCTTGAAATATTTACTAATTCTTTATCTATCCGTAATAATATTTAAGAAACACATCAAACGGATAAAAGTGTGTAAATTATGGAGATATAATGAATTATATAAATTATTTTATATATAATGAACTCACCGGCAATTGGAGAAGGAGTTTCAAGTTCTTAATGTAACTGTAAGTCGTATGAAGATTGCAATAAAAGATGGCGTCATTGGTGTCAGGCAGAGAGTCACAGAATTTCGGAAAATGGCATTCGAGATCGATTTTCCTTGCAGGTTTACACACAATGTTATATTCGATGTCATGATGTTGTTTTATAAGATTCAAATATTGACTGACTGTTCGACTCATGTTGCTTATAGCCTCCTGAAATATAGATTAATATATGACATGCTAAAATTTAAATCAATAAAAGATATGTCTAATTTTTCAATTTTTCCAAATACTTTTCCGCAGAAGTGAGCGGTTGACAATTAGTGAGGTATTAAATGTTTATTCGTATTTGTTCAATATTTCATAAAATGGTACATTTTAATTTTGTTCCGTTAATCAGTAAATTAAAGTTCGCATATATATATATGTATTTTCAGAATTAAAATAAAGACGAAAATTCAAGAAATAATTTTAAAATTACCTGGACTGATATGACGTCCTGAAAATTTAATTTACTTTCCGTGAACACCTGTGGCATTTGTGAATCAGCTCTGCTTTTCAGCATGGTGACGAAAGTGTTGCAGTCAGTTGTAAAGAAGTATGGAACACGTTTGCACTACAAACAACACAAAAGAAAATATTTTATATATCTTTACTTGTCAGATGTTTTTAATATTTAAAAAATAAAGTATAAAAAACTTAAGTGTCAAATTTCACAATATTAATGAATCTATAAAAGCATATGATATAAAAATATATCAAAAGTTACAAATCAATGATTTTGTCTCAAATCGGCAAAGCATGAAATTATTTCATGAAACAAGACTTTAAACTTTTGGGGCCTAAAATGATTCTATGAAGTCTTAATAAGAAAGTGAAACACTTACATAAATGTGAAATGTATTGTTTATTGCCGTCAACGCCAATGCGGTGATTTGTGAAGCTAAATGTATGTCTCTTTTTAGGACTTTCCCATTTGTTTCGTCTCCGGTCGATGTTGGTGCCCCATAAATGAATGACCCATACGCAGCCAATATAACGATGGCGACGGTAGAATAACTTTTGACAAGATGCACTGAAAGAAATAAAAGAGAAACAGTAATATCATCAACAAACTGTGAAAGAGATAAATAAAATTATAAATACGAAAACTAAGGAAAGTATATTATCATCATAAAATTCAAATATATGTCGGACACTTACTTATTACTCCAGTACACAATATTAACGATGGTTAGAAAACGACGAATATGATTTTCTTTAACAGCGCGATGTAATTGGATGTAATTTTTCGTGGACGATTTGTTGATATCAAGCAAAGATTTGTTCAAATAGTTCTTTCAAGCGGAGAACTTTATTCATCAATTCGTAAGATGATAATGTGTTGATTATCGCCAAAAGCCTGTTCTTATATAGAGGAGAGATCTAAAAATTCCATTGTCATATTTATATTTTTGAGTGGAAATGAAAACATTTTCCGAAACTGAAATCTCACCCACCTCCGTTTATAAAAGTAAAAGTAGAACGGATTTATGCCAAACTGATTCAGGATGTTAAAAACGACTGTTATCAAATAAAAAGCAGTAGGAAAACGTTCGTCTTTTCAGTTGCACTTTCGTCGACATAATAAATACCGAATTTAATTTCATGTGTCGGGGAGAGATTTTAAGAGAAGTTCTAATGTCGAAGTTGTATAATGAGAGTGAAAAATTTTGTGGCCGCCGAAATTGTGCATATGATTCAGTTAGCCTCGATTAACTAACAGCAAATAAGCGAAGGGTACATTACAATGGCTTTTTTATTAATTTTTAATTAAACCCATTTATTCATTTTTCATTGCACGTTTGCGCTAATGAATCTGTTAATTGTTCTTCGATTGCTGTTCTGATTGGATTTGGTAATAATACGAATCATTTTCTTACAATATTTTACTTTTAGTAAACTATTGCACAGTTCACACTCCACCCCCGTCTATTGGACAGGTGAAGATGCTCATCCCTTTTTCCCTGTTTAGGATGTGGTTTCCGGTTTTCTCTTTTACAATTTTTTCATTCTTACGTAGCCCCTTGCGCATCAGTGGCATTACCGCTTTGCTCGGCGTGATATGATTAAAAAAAAATAGTCTACTACTCCCGATTTTTGAGAAACACTCACCCGAGTAACAAGGCTTTTTTGATATTTTTCATTGATGAGAAACACCCAAACATGCACAGAGACACACACATCTACATACATATATACAATAATCCTCACTCATACACACAGTAAAAAGAACCTTCAGATATTGGAGGCCATCTACATTAAATCCAAACAGCCCACACTTAATAAAATCAAATTTAAATCTGGTCATAACACAGTACATTGCATTTGAATATATTGTTCTGTTGTCATTTCGCGCTATCACGTGGTGTGACGTCATAGAACCGCATTGCAAATTTGCGAACTGCGTTTGTAATTTTTGGTAACTTTTGCCGTTGCTTAGCGAAGTTTTATGTCAACACAAGATAAAATCGTCGCTGATGGTGGATGTTTTTGTGTTACCGTCCTTATAACCTCTCTGAAGATGGCTCATGTAAGAACCAACTTAATAGAAAATTATCCAAATGATATAGAATTTTTGTCTAGGATTTTCAACTGAAATTAAAGCCAAAATACGATGTTTAGAACGGCTCATGATTAAACACGATAGACATTCATGGCCTCTTATATTTCACAGTATATGTTGACAAAATTATTTGCTGCCTCGATATATATATATATATATATATATATATATATATTATGTTTAATCATGAGCCGTTCTAAACATCGAATTTTTTATATATATATATATATTCTAAAACATCGTATATATATATATATATATATATATATATATATATATGTATATATATATCGAGGCATATATATTTAACAGTATATGTTGAGAAAATTATTTGCTGCAAATAATTTTTCACTCTCATTATACAACTTCGACATCAGAACTTCTCTTAAAATCTCTCCCCGACACATGAAACTAAAATCGGTATTTATTATGTCGACGAAAGTGCAACTGAAAAGACGAACGTTTTCCTACTGCTTTTTATTTGATAACAGTCGTTTTTAACATCCTGAATCAGTTTGGCATAAATGCGTTCAACTTTGACTTTTATATACGGAGGTGGGTAAGATTTCAGTTTCGGAAAATGTTATCATTTCCACTCAAAAATATAAATATGACAATGGAATTTTTAGATCTCTCCTCTATATAAGAACAAGCATTTGGCGATCATCACCACATTGTAGTCTTACGAATTGATGAATAAAGTTCTCCGCTTGGAAGAACTGTTTAAACAAATCTTTGCTTGATATCCACAAATCGACGTGTTCGATTCATCCACTACAAAAAATATATCCGATCAGATCGCGCTGCAAAAGAAAGTCAGATTCGTCGTTTTCTAACCATCGTTAATATTGTGTACTGGAATAATAAGTAAGTGGCCGACATATATTTGAATTTTATGATGATAATATACTTTCCTTAGTTTTCGTATTTATAATTTTGTTTATCTCTTTCACAGTTTGTTGATGATATTACTGTTTTTTTATTTCTTTCAGTGCATCTTGTCAAAAGTTATTCTACCGTCGCCATCGTAATATTGGCTGCGTATGGGTCATTCATTTATGGGGCACCAACATCGACCGGAGACGAAACAAATGGGAAAGACTTAAAAAGAGACATACATTTAGCTTCACAAATCACCGCATTGGCGTTGACGGCAATAAACGATACATTTCACATTTATGTAAGTGTTTCACTTTCTTATTAAGACTTCATAGAATTATTTTAGGCCCCAAAAGTTTTGCTTCATGAAATAATTTCATGCTTTGCCGATTTGTGACAAAATCATTGATTTGTAACTTTTCATACATTTTTATATAATATGCTTTTATAGATTTATTAATGTTGTGAAATTTGACACTTGAACTTGTTTTATATTTTATTTTTTAAATATTAAAAACATCTGACAAGTAAAGATATATAAAATATTTGCTTTTGTGTTGTTTTTTAGTGCAAACGTGTTCCATACTTCTTTACAACTGACTGCAACACTTTCGTCACCATGCTGAAAAGCAGAGCAGATTCACAAATGCCACAGGTGTTGACGGAAAGTAAATTAAATTTTCAGGACGTCATATCTGTCCAGGTAATTTTAAAATTATTTCTTAAATTTTCGTCTTTATTTTAATTCTGAAAATACATATATATTTCCGAACATTAATTTTCTGATTAAAGGAACAAAATTAAAATGTACCATTTTAAGAAATATTGAACAAATACGAATAAACATTTAATACCTCACTAATTGTCAACCGTTCACTTCTGCGGAAAAGTATTTGGAAAAATTGAAAAATTAGACATATCTTTCATTGATTTAAATTTTAGCATGTCATATATTAATCTATATTTCAGGAGGCTATAAGCAACATGAGTCGAACAGTCAGTCAATATTTGAATCTTATAAAACAACATCATGACATCGAATATAACATTGTGTGTAAACCTGCAAGAAAAATCGATCTCGAATGCCATTTTCCGAAATTCTGTGCCTCTCTGCCTGACACCAATGACGCCATCTTTTATTGCAATCTTCATACGACTTACAGTTACATTGAAAACTTGAAACTCCTTCTCCAATTGCCGGTGAGTTAATTATATATGAAATAATTTATGTAATTCATTATATCTCCATAATTTACACACTTTTATGCGTTTGATGGGTTTCTTGAAATATTATTACGGATAGATAAAGAATTAGTAAATATTTCAAGACTTAATATTTAATATAATAATATGAGGATGTTTAGTTATAGAAGAAAATTTCATGTGTGTTTTTCTTTCTTTAACAGCTTTCAGATTCGGATTTGACAAAAGGTGACATGGGCAGTCAACTCGTTGTGCCTCAAAACCTCCCAATTCTGTATGGCCGATGGCTAACTATGCTAACACTACACACATTACATAATCAAGTACAGTTCATTCAACAAACACTGACCGCAATGTTGCAAGGATTTTAGAAATGTGATGTAAACACAAAAGTCAATGACCCATATGTGTCATTTCAACAAAGTAGAAGTATTTTCGACTTCATATATATATTTCTAGATGTTCAAGAATAAAATTCGAGAAACGTATGATTTTATAAATATATATATTTGTAATCATTTATAAATTAATACAGGTTTTCCTCCGTTTCGATGTACTTAAAAAACGTTTCAATCGAAAATAAATCTTTTTAAAAACGAAAAACTTTTTTTTATTTTCTTTTATACTTTTGCATTTTTCCTTTGAAATTAATGTATTTTTTAATATAAAAGGTGTTTTCTTACCAGTCAGTGAATCAAGTGGCACACAGGAAACATGCTTGGGCGATCATGTCTCTTTCGATCCATGACCATGAGCAGAAATTTGCTATTTCTTACTGCGGTGGTCTAGTTACCAACCAAGTTATAGAACCTAAATTCTCCTGCGCTTCAACCCATAGCTGGAGGGAGAAATGGTGCATTTTCGAAGGGCATATATGTGTAAGTGAATGCAACAAATTCGAATTCGAGATTCATTGCAACTCAATGCACATCCTGCACCACAATGAACATCATCTGTCACTTAGAGTAGTAAATAAAGTTCCTTCATAAATCCGAACAAGTCACCGATGTTGATAGCAGAATAGGCAGACATCCTCACAACCAATCGGATTAAAACGTCCTACTTTCGTCCATCTCGCCTTAAACCGGAAAAATTGCAGTCACTAAATACATAATATAAAATATAAAAAAGAACATTTAGTTTAGTTTCGTTGAGTAAATATATGTGCAAGACTTTAATTATTTTATATTGGAGTAATAGGCACCATCAAAAATATTGAAAAAATTAAAAAATATACTAAAATAATATTAAAAATGCATTTTGAATAATTTAAATGTCTTCTTAAACTTGGGTTGCATCTGAAAGATAATGAACTCATTAAGCGAATTCAGATTGAAAGAATAATTAATTTTCGGATGTTAAAATCGAGATATCATAAAAGTTTATGAATATATATACATCCGTACCAAAAAATTCCAACAGAAATATGCACAGTCATGTGATTTCCCGCCGTTTACTTACGTTGTGAAACAATTCATGATCATGAAAATGTGGGCTTATAATATTCAGAAAACGAAACTTGATGACGGCTTGGCTCTAGCAAACTGAAATTATAAATGTGTACAATGTTTGCATGTGATTACACACATACTTACACACACACATAGCCACGTACACACACATACACACATATTCATTTTACGCTCTCTCATCCGGATTGAGCACTCTGGAAGAATGGTAGAAAAAACAGTAGCTACTGTAGCATCTACACATCGCTCATTTAGTAATAAATTAAATCACTCTAACTACTGGTGTATGAGACAACATACGCCAAACGTCTGCATTTTTCTACCGAGCATAGCTCAGAGGTAGAATTCCCGACTGATGCCAATTCAGATTCAATCCTGGGTAAAAGCAATCGGATGTTTAACCGAACTGATGAGCTAGGATACAGTAAAACAGTCTGCGGATGACTATACAATATATATTAAGGGAATATATATACCAATGTGGAAGCACTTTCCAGACAAGAGTGATGCGACGACACATGCGCACAATTGTATTAGAACGTCGCGCATGTGTAGTCGCTCAAATTTAAATGGTGAGTTTAGTCTCATGACGGCCTAAGAAATGAAAGCTACAAACGAGTATTTATCCCTAAAACAAATCTTGACATATAAATATAATATCACTACAATTGATTGAACAATATTAACACACCTAAAGCGTTTCCACCAACTACCACTTCCTAATTTTCTAAATAACCATGAATTCATTTTATATTTTCAAAATAAATCATTTTCACCAATTATTTGAGCATATCACCTGGAGAAGAACAGTATTGTTCTAAATCATGAAAATATTTGTGCAGTGATATAATGCGTTTATAACCCATTGTAATAACAAAATTACAATATTAATCTTTTCTTTGTATTGAGTACTCATTATAAAAGTAAATGAATGTATTGTGGTTTTTAATCTACATGTACTTGCATTTTCTTTGCATTTGTAATGAAATCCAGAATAAACCAAATATAGATATCAAATAGTCAAATTTCCTTCAAAGATATGTGTCGGTAACTTACTTTTTGTCTTTCCGTACTGAAAATAATTACAATTCTGTGGATAAGTGTTATTAAGAGAAGATTATCTTTTTGGTGATATTTACTTTTAAACTTGAATAAAATATACTTGAAAAATCGTTCACATTAAGCAATTAATTATATAAACAACCTTTTGAGCAGAAATCATAGCAATCATGTTGAAACTGTTTGAAAATACTTGGATTGTCTCTCATATATAAGATGAATGTGAATATTCATGTCTGTAAATATTTTAGAGATAGAGAGACGGAATTTGGCATGATTTTTTCAAAATATGAAGTATCACACACATTTTTATAATAAAATCAAAGAAGCGATGCGGGGATCAAAACTGGTCGTTTCAAGTTAAGGAAAAGTTTTTTCATGTGAAGAAGCGAAAGAAAATATATAATTTATCTACTTGTATTTTCATTTGGCCTAAAAAACCGAATTTTAGCTGTCGTATGTGGAGGCGTCTTATTAGATAATTTCATATCAGAAATGAAATTTCAACAATGAAGATACGAGATTTTGTAGTCGCTGAAATTGCTGATATTTTTCAGTTAATCTGAGAGAAAATAAAAGTAAGTGCCTGATAAGTAAATACAAATATTCCTATATACAAGCATTTACAATATAATAATTTCGCTATCGTTAATAATTGCATATTCAAGACAAAGTGGATGTGACTTGATCTAAAACTTTAACGTTTTCGAAAATGAAAAAAAATCCTATGTTACAGACAAAAACGAAAGTCTTTTTAAAAAACTCAAACTCCAAGGCTCCCGTTCGAATACACAATTAAACATTCGTATAAAGCTTGCACCGGGAGGCAATCAATAGCTGCATGTTTCACTAAGTTAATTTCAACCCAGGTAATAATTTTTTATGCGTTTTACTACGGCACCTGAGGAATAAAAACGTTAGAAATATATTAAAATATCAGCTACAAAAACTTGCAAATAATGTACTCGTGTTGAAAGCATAATTATCCTTCAAATTTAGAACGCCAAATATTTATAAAATGACGTATTTATTCATAGATACACAAACACAGTTGCTCTCGTATATTACTTACACGAGTGTTTATTGTTTCGAAGATTAATAACTTAGTTGACTGATAGTAAATATACATATAATAATGTATATATACATTATATAATGTCCGTAATATACACTAATATATATATATATATATATATATATATATATATATATATATATATATATTTAATCATATCACCCCAAGCAAGGCGATAACGCCACTGGTGCGCAGGGGGCTACGTAAGGGTAAAAAGAATGGAAAAGAGAATGCCTCTTCACCTGTTTAATAGATGTGGGTGGTGTGTGAACCGGGCGATAGTTTTGTCTATCTACTCCAATTGAAAAATATAAGAGTAAAAAGTTTGCAAAAGAGAAAACCGGATCCTAAACAGGAAACAAGGGATGAGCCCCTTCATCCGTTCAACCGATGTGGGTGGAGTGTGAACCGGGCGACCGTTTAGTCCATCCGTTCCAATTGAAAAAAAGAAAAAACGTTGTTGAATTGCTAAGTTTTAACTTGTTAAAGTCCAGGCAATGAAATTTCTAAGAAAACAAAATCAATCCTTCAATTAAGCACAAAAGTTTTAAAATCAAGCACAAATTAGGCAAAACGAACAAAAAAAAAATGGCTCACCCAGAACAGAATTCAACAGTATTAAAGACATTTTAACTACAAGCCGAAAACAAAGCTATACAAAAATGTAAGAAAGTGAAAGTACTTGTAGATTAAAAACCACTATACATACATTTACTTTTATAAAGAGTGCTCAGGACAACGTAAAGCTTAATATTGTAATTTTGTTATTACAATGGTTTATAAACGCATTGTATCACTGCACAAAAATTTTCATGATTTAGAACAATACGGTTCTTCTCCAGGTGATATGCTCAAATAATTGGTGAAAATGATTTATTTTGAAAATATAAAATGAATTCATGGTTATTTAGAAAATTAGGAAGTGGTAGTTGGGGGAAACGCTTCACGTGCGTTAATATTGTTCAATCAAATGCAAAGATATAATGCTTTATAAACCATTGTTATAACACAATTAGAATGTCATATACACAAATGTATATTTATATGTCAAGATTTGTTTTAGGGATAAATATTCGTTTGTAGCTTTTTATTTCTTAGGCCGTCATGAGACTAAACTCACCTTTTAAATTTGAGCGACTACACATGTGCGACGTTCTAATACAATTGTGCGCATGTGACGTCTCATTACACTTGTCTGGAAAGTGTTTCCACATTGGTATATATATTCCCTTAATATATATTGTATAGTCATCCGCAGACTGTTTTACTGTATCCTAGCTCATCAGTACGGTTAGACATCCGATTGCTTTTACCCAGGATTGAATCTGAATTGGCATCAGTCGGGAATTCTACCTCTGAGCTATGCTCGGTAGAAGGAAGCAGACTTTTAGCGCACGTTGTCTCATACACCAGTAGTTAGAGTGCTCTAATTCATTATTGAATTAGCGATTCGTAGATGCTATAGTAGCAACTGTTTTTTTCTTCCATTCTTCTAGAGTGCTCAATCCGGATGTGAGCACGTAAAATGAGTGTGTGTGTGTGCGTGTGTATTTGTGTGTGTGAGCGAGAGAGAGAGAAAGAGAGAGAGAGAGAGAGAGAGAGAGAGAGAGAGAGAGAATGTGTATAAACACACACACACATTATATACATTCATAATTTTAATTTGTTCAAGCCAAGCCGTTTCAGCTTTCGTTTTCTGAATTTTAAAGGCCCACATTTTCATGATCATGAATTGTTTCACAACGTAAACAAAGTAAACGGCGGGAATTCACATGACTGTGCATATTACTGTTGGAATTTTTTGGTTCGGATGTATAAATAAACTTTTATGATATCTCGATTTTAATAACCGAAAATTTTTTTTTTTCAATCTGAAATTCGTTTAATGAGTTTATTATCTTTCATACAAACCCATATTTAAGAAGGCATTTAAATTATTCAAAATGCATTTTCCATATTATCTTATTATATTTTTTAATTTTTTTCAATATTTTTGATGGTGCCTGTTACTCCAATATAAAATAATTAAAATCTTGCACATATATTTACTCAACGACATTAAACTAAATGATCTTTTTTATATTTTATATTATGTTTTTAGTGACTGCAATTTTTCTGGTTTAAGGCAGTGTTGCTGCGAGATGGACGAAAGTAGGACGTATTAATCTGATTGGTTGTGAGGAACTGTGCCAATTCTGCTATCAACATCGGTGACTTGTTCGGATTAATGAAGGAACTTTATTTACTACTCTAAGTGAAAGATGATGTAAATTGTGGTGCAGGATGTGCATTGAGTTGCAATGAATCTCGAATTCGAATTTGTTGCATTCACTTACACATATATGCCCTTGGAAAAAAGTATGAATCCACCATTTCTCCCTCCAGCTATGGGTTGAAGCGCAGGAGAATTTAGGTTCTATACCTTGGTTGGCAACTAGACTACCGCAGAAAGAAATAGCAACCTACTGCTTATAAGTCATGGATCGAAAGAGACATGATCGCCCAAGTATGTTTCCTGTATGCCACTTGATTCACTGACTGGTAAGAAAACACCTTTTAAATTAAAAAATAAATTAATTTCAAAGGAAAAATCCAAAAGTATAAAAGAATATAAATAAAAGTTTTTCGTTTTTAAAAAGATTTATTTTCGTTTGAAACTTTTTTGAAGTACATCGAAACGGAGGAAAACCTGTATTAATTTATAAATGATTACAAATATATATATTTATAAAATCATACGTTTATAGAATTTTATTCTTGAACATCTAGAAATATATATATGAAGTCGAAAATACTTCTACTTTGTTGAAATGACACATATGGGTCATTGACTTTTGTGTTTACATCACATTTCTAAAATCCTTGCAACATTGCGGTCAGTGTTTGTTGAATGAACTGTATTTGATTATGTAACGTGTGTAGTGTTAGCATGGTTAGCCATCGGCCGTACAGAATTGGGAGGTTTTGAGGCACAACGAGTTGATTGCCCATATCACCATTTGTCAGATCAGAATCTGAAAGCTGTAAAAGAAAGAAAAACACACATGAAATTTTCTTCTATAACTTAAAAATCACATCAAAACTCTTAAAAAATCCTCATATTATTATAGTAAATGTTAGGCCTTGAAATATTTACTAATTCTTTATCTATACGTAATAATATTTCAAGAAACACATCAAATGGCTAAAAGTGTGTGAATTATGGAGATATAATGAATTATATAGATTATTTTATATATAATTAACTCACCGGCAATTGGAGAAGGAGTTTCAAGTTTTCAATGTAACTGTAAGTCGTATGAAGATTGCAATAAAAGATGGCGTCATTGGTGTCAGGCAGAGAGTCACAGAATTTCGGAAAATGGCATTCGAGATCGATTTTCCTTGCAGGTTTACACACAATGTTATATTCGATGTCATGATGTTGTTTTATAAGATTCAAATATTGACTGACTGTTCGACTCATGTTGCTTATAGCCTTCTGAAATATATATTAATATATGACATGCTAAAATTTAAATCAATAAAAGATATGTCTAATTTTTCAATTTTTCCAAATACTTTTCCGCAGAAGTGAGCGGTTGACAATTACTGAGGTATTAAATGTTTATTCGTATTTATTCAATATTTCTTAAAATGGTACATTTTAATTTTGTTCCGTTCATCAGTAAATTATAGTTCGAAAATATATATGGATTATCAGAATTAAAATAAAGACGAAAATTCAAGAAATAATTTTAAAATTACCTGGACATATATGACGTCCTGAAAATTTAATTTACTTTCCGTCAACACCTGTGGCATTTGTGAATCAGCTCTGCTTTTCAGCATGGTGACGAAAGTGTTGCAGTCAGTTGTAAAGAAGTATGGAACACGTTTGCACTACAAAAAACACAAAAGCAAATATTTTATATATCTTTACTTGTCAGATGTTTTCAATATTTAAAAAATAAAATATAAAACAAACTCAAGTGTCAAATTTCACAATATTAATAAATCTATAAAAGTATATGATATAAAAATCTTTGAAAAGTTACAAATCAATGATTTTGTCTCAAATCGGCAAAGCATGAAATTATTTCATGAAACAAAACTTTAAACTTTTGGGGCCTAATATGATTCTATGAAGTCTTAATAAGAAAGTGAAACGCTTACATAAATGTGAAATGTATCGTTTATTGCCGTCAACGCCAATGCGGTGATTTGTGAAGCTAAATGTATGTCTTTTTTTAAGTCTTTCCCATTTGTTTCGTCTCCGGTCGATGTTGGTGCCCCATAAATGAATGACCCATACGCAGCCAATATAACGATGGCGACGGTAGAATAACTTTTGACAAGATGCACTGTAAGAAATAAAAAAACAGTAATATCATCAACAAACTGTGAAAGAGATAAATAAAATTATAAATACGAAAACTAAGGAAAGTATATTATCATCATAAAATTCAAATATATGTCGGACACTTACTTATTACTCCAGTACACAATATTAACGATGGTTAGAAAACGACGAATCTGATTTTCTTTTGTAGCGCGATCTGATCGGATATATAATTTTTGTAGTGGATGAATGGAACACGTCGATTTGTTGATATCAAGCAAAGATTTGATTAAATAGTTCTTTCAAGCGGAGAACTTTATTCATCAATTCGTAAGACTACAATGTGTTGATGATCGCCAAAAGCTTGTTCTTATATAGAGGAGAGATCTAAAAATTCCATTGTCATATTTATATTTTTGAGTGGAAATGATAACATTTTCCGAAACTGAAATCTTACCCACCTCCGTATATAAAAGTAAAAGATGAACGGATTTATGCCAAACTGATTGAGGATGTTAAAAACGACTGTTATCAAATAAAAAGCAGTGGGAAAACGTTCGTTTTTTTAGTTGCACTTTCGTCGACATAATAAATACCGATTTTAGTTTCATGTGTCGGGGAGAGATTTTAAGAGAAGTTCTGATGTGGAAGTTGTATAATGAGAGTGAAAGATTTTGTGGCCGCCGAAATTGTGGTTATGATTCAGTTAGCCTCGATTAACTAACAGCAAAGAAGCGAAGAGTACATTACATTGACTTTCATTATTTTTCAAATAAACACATTTATTCATTTTTCATTGCACGTTTGCACTAACGAATCTGTAAATTGTTCTTCGATTGCTGTTCTGATTGGCTTTTGTAATAATACGAATCATTTTCTTACAATATTTTTCTTTTAGTAAATAGTCTACTACTCCCGATTTTTGTTCTGACTAAATTTTATTATAATTCTATATTTTTTTTTTTTGTATGGACACAATTATGGTAAAGTGTCATTGTAAAAACCTGAGTATCAAGGCTTTTTTGATATTTTTCATTGATGACAAACACCCACACACGCACAGAGACACACACACATCTACATACATATATACAATAATCCTCACACATACACACAGTAAAAAGTACCTTCAGATATTGGAGGCCATCTACATTCTATCCAAACAGCCCACACTTAATAAAATCAAATTTAAATCTGTTCATAACACAGTACATTGCATTTGAATATATGGTTCTGTTGTCATTTCGCGCTATCACGCAGTCTGACGTCATAGAATCGCATTGCAAATTTGCGAACTGCGTTTGTTATTTTTGGTAACTTTTGCCGTTGCTTAGCGGAGTTTTATGACAACACAAGATAGTGGATGTTTTTGTGTTACCGTCCTTACAACCTCTCTGAAAATGGCTCATGTGAGAACCAAATTAATAGAAAATTATCCAAATGATAGATAATTTTTGTCTAGGATTTTCAACTGAAATTCAAGCCAAAATACGATGTTTAGAACGGCTCATGATTAAACAAAATAGACATTCATTGCCTCTTATATTTAACAGTATATGTTTAGAAAATTATTTGCTGCCTCGATATATATATATATAGATATATATATATATCCGTTTCGAAAAAACCTAAAATATTTCATGTAAGAATAACATTTTATTTCTATCTTTATAAATATGACAACATATCTTCATCCCTCTACTAGGCACCATATCTGCTTAAATATTTACTCGTATTTATTTATATCAGTCTCTTTATTAACACTGAACTTTCCAACTAGTTCCATTGAGATTCTCTCTTTGGCGATTACGTCACAGCACATTTTATAAATACACCTGAATGATTTCCGCAGTAATCTTCTTGGTTTTCATTTATACTTTGGTCCATAGTTTTCCATTCCTTTCATGGATCTTGTGTTCTTCAAAATTATAGCGTAGACATTTCTGGATTATTCAAATGGCTCCAATAATCATCGGTTCATCGATTACTTTCATTACTACACGTTTAGATTTCCTTTCAACATTTAAACAGTTCGATATTTTTTATCATTTTCTTTCAATTTTAGTTTTGGTCAAATAACATTTTTATAACTGTCGTCGGTGTTGGTGCTCCTTGGATGGGTGATATGTAGGAACTCAGTATTACAATCATAAAGGCAATGTATTGTTTTCAGGAATTCTTTTTGTATTTTTTTCTTATAAATTAAGATATCAATACATTTACAATAACCGATGCTTCATTGCTTTCACGAATTCACCAACAGCACACACACCCGCGTGCCCACCCATTATGTGCACACACACATACATACATACACAGACACACAATCGTACTCTCTCACACACACACACACACACACACACACACACACACACACACACACACACACACAATCGTGCTCATGCACTGACACGCATAAGCGAGTGAGCGCGCACACATACAGACACGCACATATACAATGTACACATTTAAAATTTCAGTTTCTCCAGTGAAACCGATTTTCATTTTCGCATCCGGGTTTTCTACTTCTTGTATTTTACAACGCTACCTCAAGTCGGGAAATTACATGGAGGCGCATAATGCTGGGTGATAAGCATTCCTTTCTTTTTGGTTAATTGCTACTGAATCACCTCAAAATTTGGGATTTACGATACAGAAAAAATTCTGATTTTCATAGGAATGACAGATTTTAAATTAACACATTGTGTACATATTTAAATTTGTGAAATGTTCTTTTATATTTCGCGATGAAAAGAAAACAGGATTAAAACTATTTTAAATTCTGCAGATTCCGTTTTCTGCACTGGAAACAGTTACGCTAATCAAACTGCCAGAAAGAATGTGTAAACAGTTTTAAAGGAATAATTATTTTCTGATCTTATGAATTTTGTCTACTATCTCTTTGTAAATGTCAATCAATCAGTGAATTGCTACACGCTTGTGCGATCATGTCTTTTCGAGATATGACTGACTGGCAAGAAGAGTTTCCCGCATTAGAATGCCATTACTTTTGAAGGTCGGCTGATTAACAACCAAGGATATAGAACCTAAACTATCCTGATATTAAACCATAGCTGGACGGAAAACCGATGTAGTTATACTTTTCCCAAGGGTAAGTGAACGAACCGAATTAAAAAGGAATTCGCACACTGTTCTCCCATTTCTCGTTCCGAGCTGATATCCACTGCACTAAAATGTAACATATTAATATTATGTTTAATATTTTCGGGTTTGGACTGATAGATAATTTGTGAGATAGTGAAAATATTTTACATATAGGTTCTATATGTACGAAAATGATAGATTTGAAAATCTTTTTGCAGTTAAACGACAGTGTGATGTTAAAAAATTATTTTTGTAATTTTTTGTAACCATGTTTCCTCAGGAATTAGAAAATTAGTTTGACATTCTGACAAAAAAAAAAAAAACGCACTTAAAAAAAAAAGCGAAAAGTCGTAATGAAATCCCGAATAAACCAAATATAGATATCAAATAGTCAAAATTCCATCAAAGATTTGTGTCGGTAACTTAGTTTTTTATCTTTCCGTACTGAAAATAATTACAATTCTGTGGATAAGTGTTATTAAGAGAAGATTGTTTCTTTGGTGATATTTACTTTTAAACTTGAATAAAATATACTTGAAAAATCGTTCACATTAAGCAATTAATTATATAAACAATCTTTTGAGCAGTAATCATAGGAATCATGTTGAAACTTTTTGAAAATCTTTGGATTGTCCCTCATGTATAAGATGAATGTGAATATTCATGTCTGTAAACATTTTAGAGATAGAGAGACGGAATTTGGCATGATTTTTTCAAAATATGAAGTTTCACACACATTTTTATAATAAAATCAAAGAAGCGAAGCGGGGATCAAAACTGGTCGTTTCAAGTTAAGGAAAAGTTTTTTCATGTGAAGAAGCAAAAGAAAATATATAATTTATCTACTTGTATTTTCATTTGGCCTAAAAAACCGAATTTTAGCTGTCGTATGTGGAGGCGGCTTATTAGATAATTTCATATCAGAAATGAAATTTCAACAGTGAAGATACGAGATTTTGTAGTCGCTGTAATTGCTGATATGCTTCAGTTAATCTGAGAGAAAATAAACTAAGTGCCTGATAAATAAATACAAATATTCCTATATACAAGCATTTACAATATAATAATTTCGCTATCGTTAATAATTGCATATTCAAGTCAAAGTGTATGGGACTTGATCTAAAACGTTTTCGAAAATGTAAAAAAAATCATATATTACAGACAAAAACGAAAGTCTCTTTAAAAAAGGACGAACTTGATCTCTTCACTCAAACTCCAAGGCTCCCGTTCGAATACACAAGTAAACATTCGTATAAAGCTTGCACAGGGAGGCAATCTATAGCTGCATGTTTCACTAAGTTAATTTCAACCCAGGTAATAATTTTTTATGCGTTTTACTACTGCACCTGATGACTAAAAACTTTAAAAATATCTCAAAATATCAGCTACAAAACCTTGCAAATAATGTACTCGTGTCTAAACCATAATTATCCTTCAAATTGAGAACGCCAATTATTTACAAAATGACGTATTTATTCATAGATTCACAAACACAGTTGCTCTCGTATATTAATTATACGAGTGCTTATTGTATCGAAGATTTATAACTCAGTTGATTGATAGTAAATATATATATAATAATGTATATATACTTTATATAATGTCCGTAATATATATATATATATATATATATATATATAAGAAAGTGAAAGTACATGTACATTAAAAACCACTATACATTCATTTACTTTTATAATGAGTACTCAATACAAAGTTAAGATTAATATTGTAATTTTGTTATTACAATGGTTTATAAACGCATTGTATCACTGCACAAAAATTTTCATGATTTAGAACAATACGGTTCTTCTCCAGGTGATATGCTCAAATAATTGGTGAAAATGATTTATTTTGAAAATATAAAATGAATTCATGGTTATTTAGAAAATTAGGAAGTGGTAGTTGGGGGAAACGCTTTACGTGCGTTAATATTGTTCAATCAAATGCAAAGATATAATGCTTTATAAACCATTGTTATAACAAAATTACTATATGTTACACACAAATATATGTCTATATGTCAAGATTTGTTTTAGGGATAAATATTCGTTTGTAGCTTTTGATTTCTTAGGCCGTCATGAGACTAAACTCACCTTTTAAATTTGAGCGACTACACATGTGCGACGTTCTAACACAATTGTGCGCATGTCTCGTCACATCACTCTTGTCTGGAAAGTGCTTCCACATTGGTATATATATTCCCTTAATATATATTGTATAGTCATCCGCAGACTGTTTCACTGTATCCTAGCTCATCAGTATGGTTAGACATCCGATTGCTTTTACCGAGGATTGAATCTGAATTGGCATCAGTCGGGAATTCTACCTCTGAGCTATGCTCGGTAGAAGGAGGCAGACTTTCAGTGTATGTTGTCTCATACACCAGTAGTTAGAGTGTTCCAATTCATAACTGAATGAGCGATTCGTAGATGCTGTACTAGCTACTGTTTTTTCTATCATTCTTCCAGAGTGCTCAATCCGGATGTGAGAGCGTAAAATGTGTGTGTGTGTGTGTCTGTGTCTGTGTGTGAGTGAGACAGAGAGAGAAAGAGAGACAGAGAGAGAGAGAGAAAGAGAGAGAAGAGAGAGAGAATTTGCATAAACACACACACACATTATATAGATTCATAATTTTAATTTGCTCAAGCCAAGCCTTCTTCAGATTTCGTTTCCTGAATTTTAGACGCCCACATTTTCATGATCATGAATTGTTTCACAACGTAAACAAAGTAAACGGCGGGAATTCACATGACTGTGCATATTACTGTTGGAATTTTTTGGTACGGATGTATATATATACATAAACTTTTAAGATATCTCGATTTTAATATCCGAAAATTAATTCTTTTTCAATCTGAAATTCGCGTAATGACTTTATTATCTTTCAGATACAACCCAAATTTAAGAAGGCATTTAAATTATTCAAAATGCATTTCCATATTATTTTATTATATTTTTTAATTTTTTTCAATATTTTTGATGGTGCCTATTACTCCAATATAAAATAATTAAAATCATGCACATATATTTACTCAACGAAACTAAACTAAATGATCTTTTTTATATTTTATATTATTTTTTTCGTGACTGCAATTTTTCTGGTTTAAGGCAGTGTTGCTGCAAGATGGACGAAAGTAGGACGTATTAATCTGATTGGTTGTGAGGAACTGTACATATTCTGCTATCAACATCGGTGACTTGTTTGGATTAATGAAGGAACTTTATTTACTACTCTAAGTGACAGATGATGTACATTGTGGTGCAGGATGTGCGTTGAGTTGCAATGAATCTTGAATTCGAATTTGTTGCATTCACTTACACATATATGCCCTTAAAAAATGTATGAATCCAGCATTTCTCCCTCCAGCTATGGGTTGGAGCACACGAGAGATTAGGTTCTACTACCTTGGTTGGCAGCTAGTCTACCGCAGAAAGAAATAGCAAACTACTGCTTATAAGTCATGGATCGAAAGAGACATGATCGGCCAAGTATGTTTCCTGTATGCCACTTGATTCACTGACTGGTAAGAAAACACCTTTTATATTAAAAAATAAATTAATTTCAAAGGAAAAATGCAAAAGTATAAAAGAATATAAAAAAAAGGTTTTCGTTTTTAAAAAAATTTATTTTCGTTTGAAACTTTTTTGAAGTACATCGAAACGGAGGAAAACCTGTATTAATTTATAAATGATTACAAATATATATATTTATAAAATCATACGTTTATGGAATTTTATTCTTGTCCATCTAGAAATATATATATGAAGTCGAAAATACTTCTACTTTATTGAAATGACACATATGGGTCATTGACTTTTGTGTTTACATCACATTTCTAAAATCCTTGCAACATTGTGGTCAGTGTTTGTTGAATGAACTGTACTTGATTATGTAACGTGTGTAGTGTTAGCATGGTTAGCCATCGGCCGTACAGAATTGGGAGGTTTTGAGGCACAACGAGTTCATTGCCCATATCACCATTTGTCAGATCAGAATCTGAAAGCTGTAAAAGAAAGAAAAACACACATGAAATTGTCTTCTATAACTTAAAAATCAGATCAAAACTCTTAAAAAATCCTCATATTATTATAGTAAATGTTAGGCCTTGAAATATTTACTAATTCTTTATCTATACGTAATAATATTTCAAGAAACACATCAAACGGCTAAAATGTGTGAATTATGGAGATATAATGAATTATATAAATTATTTTATATATAATTAACTCACCGGCAATTGGAGAAGGAGTTTCAAGTTTTCAATGTAACTGTAAGTCGTATGCAGATTGCAATAAAAGATGGCGTCATTGGTGTCAGGCAGAGAGTCACAGAATTTCGGAAAATGGCATTCGAGATCGATTTTCCTTGCAGGTTTACACACAATGTTATATTCGATGTCATGATGTTGTTTTATAAGATTCAAATATTGACTGACTGTTCGACTCATGTTGCTTATAGCCTTCTGAAATATAGATTAATATATGACATGCTAAAATTTAAATCAATAAAAGATATGTCTAATTTTTCAATTTTTCCAAATACTTTGAAGTGAGCGGTTGACAATTACTGAGGTATTAAATGTTTATTCGTATTTATTCAATATTTCATAAGATGGTACATTTTAATTTTGTTCCGTTCATCAGTAAATTATAGTTCGAAAATATATATGGATTATCAGAATTAAAATAAAGACGAAAATACAAGAAATAATTTTAAAATTACCTGGACAGATATGACGTCCTGAAAATTTAATTTACTTTCCGTGAACACCTGTGGCATTTGTGAATCAGCTCTGCTTTTTAGCATGGTGACGAAAGTTTTGCAGTCAGTTGTAAAGAAGTATGGAACACGTTTGCACTACAAACAACACAAAAGCAAATATTTTATATATCTTTACTTGTCAGATGTTTTTAATATTTAAAAAATGAAATATAAAACAAACTCAAGTGTCAAATTTCACAATATTAATAAATCTATAAAAGCATATGATATAAAAATCTATGAAAAGTTACAAATCAATGATTTTTTCTCAAATCGGCAAATCATAAAATTATTTCATGAAACAATACTTTAAACTTTTGGGGCCGAATATGATTCTATGTAGTCTTAATAAGAAAGTGAAACACTTACATAAATGTGAAATGTATTGTTTATTGCCGTCAACGCCAATGCGGTGATTTGTGAAGCTAAATGTATGTCTTTTTTTAAGTCTTTCCCATTTGTTTCGTCTCCGGTCGATGTTGGTGCCCCATAAATGAATGACCCATACGCAGCCAATATAACGATGGCGACGGTAGAATAACTTTTGACAAGATGCACTGTAAGAAATAAAAAAACAGTAATATCATCAACAAACTGTGAAAGAGATGAATAACATTATAAATAGAAAACTAAGGAAAGTATATTATCATCATAAAATTCAAATATATGTCGGACACTTACTTATTACTCCAGTACACAATATTAACGATGGTTAGAAAACGACGAATCTGATTTTCTTTTGTAGCGCGATCTGATCGGATATATAATTTTTGCAGTGGATGAATGGAACACGTCGATTTGTTGATATCAAGCAAAGATTTGATTAAATAGTTCTTTCAAGCGGAGAACTTTATTCATCAATTCGTAAGACTACAATGTGTTGATGATCGCCAAAAGCTTGTTCTTATATAGAGGAGAGATCTAAAAATTCCATTGTCATATTTATATTTTTGAGTGGAAATGATAACATTTTCCGAAACTGAAATCTCACCCACCTCCGTATATAAAAGTAAAAGTTGAACGGATTTATGCCAAACTGATTCAGGATGTTAAAAACGAATGTTATCAAATAAAAAGCAGTAGGAAAACGTTCGTTTTTTCAGTTGCACTTTCGACGACAAAATAAACACCGATTTTAGTTTCATGTGTCGAGGAGAGTTTTTAAAGTTCTCATGTCGAAGTTGTATAGTGAGAGCGAAAAATTTTGTGGCTGCTGAAATTGTGTTTATGCTTCAGTTAGCCTCGATTAACTAACAGCAAATAAGCGAAGGGTACATTACAATGGCTTTTTTATTACTTTTTAATTAAAACCATTTATTCATTTTTCATCGCACGTTTGCGCTAATGAATCTGTTAATTGTTCTTCGATTGCTGTTCTGATTGGATTTTGTAATAATAGGAATCATTTTCTTACAAAATCTTTCTTTTCGTAAATAGTCTCCTACTCCCGATTTTTGTTCTGACTAAATTTTATTATAATTCTATTTGTTTTTTTTTTTATTTTTTTGTACGGACACAATTATGGTAAAGTGTCATTGTAAAAAGGTGAGTAACAAGGTTTTTTGATATTTTTCATTGATGAGAAACACCCACACACGCACAGAGACACACACATCTACATAAATATATACAATAATCCTCACTCATACACGCAGTAAAAAGAACCTTCAGATATTAGAGGCCATCTACATTAAATCCAAACAGCCCACACTTAATAAAACCAAATTTAAATCTGTTCATAACACAGTACATTGCATTTGAATATATGGTTCTGTTGTCATTTCGCGCTATCACGCAGTGTGAAGTGGTAGAACCGCATTGCAAATTTGCGAACTGCGTTTGTTAGTTTTGGTAACTTTTGCCGTTGCTTAGCGAAGTTTTATGTCAACACAAGATAAAATCGTCGCTGATAGTGGATGTTTTTTGTGTTACCGTCCTTAAAACCGCTCTGAAGATAGCACATGTGAGAACCAAGTTAATAAAAAATTATCCAAATGATGGAGAACATTGTCTAGGTTGTTCAACTGAAATTGAAGCCAAAATGCGATGTTTAGAACGGCTCATGATGAAACACAATATATATATATATATATATATATATATATATATATATATATATCGAGGCAGCAAATAATTTTCTAAACATATACTGTTAAATATAAGAGGCAATGAATGTCTACTGTCTTTCATCATGAGCCGTTCTAAACAGCGTATTTTGGCTTCAATTTCAGTTGAACATCCTAGACAATGATCTCCATCATTTGGATAATTATTTATTAACTTGGTTCTCACCTGTGCTATCTTCAGAGCGGTTATAAGGACGGTAACGAAAAAACATCCACTATCAGCGACGATTTTATCTTGTGTTGATATGAAACTCCGCTAAGCAACGACAAAGTTTACCAAAAATAAAAAATGCTGTTTGCAAATTTGCAATGCGGTTCTATGACGCCACACTGTGTGATAGCGCGAAATGAAAACAGAACCATATATTCAAATGCAATGTACTGTGTTATGACCAGATTTAAATTTGATTTTATTAAGTGTGGGCTGTTTGGATTTAAGGTAGATGGCCTCCAATATCTGAAGGTTCTTTTTACTGTGTGTATGAGTGAGGATTATTGTATATATTTATGTAGATGTGTGTGTCTCTGTGCGTGTGTGGGTGTTTCTCATCAATGAAAAATATCAAAAAAACCATGTTACTCAGGTTTTTACAATGACACTTTACCTTAATTGTGTCCATACAAAAAAAAAAAAATAGAATTATAATAAGATTTAGTCAGAACAAAAATCGGGAGTAGTAGATTATTTACTAAAAGAAAAATATTGTAAGAAAATGATTCCAATCCAAATGATGGAGAACATTTTCTAGGATGTTCAACTCAAATTAAAGCCAAAATACGATGTTTAGTGCGGCTCATGATGAAACACAATAGACATTCATTGCCTCTTATATTTAACAGTATATGTTTAGAAAATTATTTGCTGCCTCGATATATATATATCATCCGTTTCGAAAACATCTAAAGCCAATCAGAACAGCAATCGAAGAACAATTAACAGATTCATTAGCGCAAACTTGCAATGAAAAATGAATAAATGGGTTTAATTAAAAAGTAATAAAAAAGTCATTGTAATGTACCCTTCGCTTCTTTGCTGTTAGTTAATCGAGGCTAACTGAATCATAACCACAATTTCGGCGGCCACAAAATTTTTCGCTCTCACTATACAACTTCGACATGAGAACTTTAAAAACTCTCCTCGACACATGAAACTAAAATCGGTGTTTATTTTGTCGTCGAAAGTGCAACTGAAAAAACGAACGTTTTCCTACTGCTTTTTATTTGATAACATTCGTTTTTAACACCCTGAATCAGTTTGGCATAAATCCGTTCAACTTTTACTTTTATATACGGAGGTGGGTGAGATTTCAGTTTCGGAAAATGTTATCATTTCCACTCAAAAATATAAATATGACAATGGAATTTTTAGATCTCTCCTCTATATAAGAACAAGCTTTTGGCGATCATCACCACATTGTAATCTTACGAATTGATGAATAAAGTTCTCCGCTTGACAGAACTGTTTAAACAAATCTTTGCTTGATATCAACAAATCGACTTGTTCCATTCATCCACTGCAAAAATTATATATCCGATCAGATCGCGCTGCAAAAGAAAGTCAGATTCGTCGTTTTCTAACCATCGTTAATATTGTGTACTGGAATAATAAGTAAGTGGCCGACATATATTTGAATTTTTTTGATGATAATATACTTTCCTTAGTTTTCCTATTTATAATTTTATTTACCGCTTTCAAAGTTTGTTGATGATATTACTGTTTCTTTTTTATTTCTTACAGTGCATCTTGTCAAAAGTTATTCTACCGTCGCCATCGTTATATTGGCTGCGTATGGGTCATTCATTTATGGGGCACCAACATCGACCGGAGACGAAACAAATGGGAAAGCCTTAAAAAGAGACATACATTTAGCTTCACAAATCACCGCATTGGCGTTGACGGCAATAAACAATACATTTCGCATTTATGTAAGCGTTTCACTTTCTTATTAAGACTTCATAGAATCATTTTAGGCCCCAGAAGTTTAAAGTTTTGTTTCATGAAATAATTTTATGCTTTGCCGATTTGTGACAAAATCATTGATTTGTAACTTTTCATAGATTTTTATAACATATGCTTTATAGATTTATTAATATTGTGAAATTTGACACTTGAGTAATTTTTATTTTATTTTATTTATATTCTAAAAACAACTGAGAAGTAAAGATATATAAAATATTTGCTTTTGTGTTTTTTGTAGTGCAAACGTGTTCCATACTTCTTTACAACTGACTGCAACACTTTCGTCACCATGCTGAAAAGCAGAGCTGATTCACAAATGCCACAGGTGTTCACGGAAAGTAAATTAAATTTTCAGAACGTCATATCAGTCCAGGTAATTTTAAAATTATTTCAGAAATTTTCTTCTTTATTTTAATTCTGAAAATACATATATATTTCCGAACTTTAATTTACTGATTAAAGGAACAAAATTAAAATGTACCATTTTAAGAAATATTGAACAAATACGAATAAACATTTAATACCTCAGTAATTGTCAACCGCTCACTTCTGCGGAAAAGTATTTGGAAAAATTGAAAAATTAGACATATCTTTCATTGATTTAAATTTTAGCATGTCATATATTAATCTATATTTCAGGAGGCTATAAGCAACATGAGTCGAACAGTCAGTCAATATTTGAATCTTATAAAACAACATCATGACATCGAATATAACATTGTGTGTAAACCTGCAAGAAAAATCGATCTCGAATGCCATTTTCCGAAATTCTGTGCCTCTCTGCCTGACACCAATGACGCCATCTTTTATTGCAATCTTCATACGACTTACAGTTACATTGAAAACTTGAAACTCCTTCTCCAATTGCCGGTGAGTTAATTATATATGAAATAATTAATATAATTTATTATATCTCCATAATTTACACACTTTTATCCGTTTGATGGGTTCATTGAAATATTGTTACGGATAGATAAAGAATTAGTAAATATTTCAAGACTTAATATTTAATATAATAATATGAGGATGTTTAGTTATAGAAGAAAATTTCATGTGTGTTTTTCTTTCTTTAACAGCTTTCAGATTCGGATTTGACAAAAGGTGACATGGGCAGTCAACTCGTTGTGCCTCAAAACCTCCCAATTCTGTATGGCCGATGGCTAACTATGCTAACACTACACACATTACATAATCAAGTACAGGTCATTCAACAAACACTGACCACAATGTTGCAAGGATTTTAGAAATGTGATGTAAACACAAAAGTCAATGACCCATATGTGTCATTTCAACAAAGTAGAAGTATTTTCGACTTCATATATATATTTCTAGATGTTCAAGAATAAAATTCGAGAAACGTATGATTTTATAAATATATATATTTGTAATCATTTATAAATTAATACAGGTTTTCCTCCGTTTCGATGTACTTAAAAAACGTTTCAATCGAAAATAAATCTTTTTAAAAACGAAAAACTTTTTTTTATTTTCTTTTATACTTTTGCATTTTTCCTTTGAAATTAATTTATTTTTTCATATAAAAGGTTTTTTCTCACCAGTCAGTGAATCAAGTGGCACACAGGAAACATGCTTGGGCGATCATGTCTCTTTCGATCCATGACCATGGGCAGAAAGTTGCTATTTCTTTCTGCGGTAGTCTAGTTGCCAACCAAGGTATAGAACCTAATTTCTCCTGCGCTTCAACCCATAGCTGGAGGGAGAAATGTGGATTCATACATTTTTTAAGGGCATATATGTGTAAGTGAATGCAACAAATTCGAATTCGAGATTCATTGCAACTCAATGCACATCCTGCACCACAATGAACATCATCTGTCACTTAGAGTAGTAAATAAAGTTCCTTCATAAATCCGAACAAGTCACCGATGTTGATAGCAGAATAGGCAGACATCCTCACAACCAATCAGATTAAAACGTCCTACTTTCGTCCATCTCGCCTTTAACCGGAAAAATTGCAGTCACTAAATACATAACATAAAATATAAAAAAGAACATTTAGTTTAGTTTCGTTGAGTAAATATATGTGCAAGATTTTAATTATTTTATATTGGAGTAATAGGCACCATCAAAAATATTGAAAAAATTAAAAAATATACTAAAATAATATTAAAAATGCATTTTGAATAATTTAAATGTCTTCTTAAACTTGGGTTGCATCTGAAAGATAATGAACTCATTAAGCGAATTCAGATTGAAAGAATAATTAATTTTCGGATGTTAAAATCGAGATATCATAAAAGTTTATGTACATATATACATCCGTACCAAAAAATTCCAACAGAAATATGCACAGTCATATGATTTCCCGCCGTTTACTTACGTTGTGAAACAATTCATGATCATGAAAATGTGGGCTTATAATATTCAGAAAACGAAACTTGATGACGGCTTGGCTTTAGCAAACTGAAATTATAAATGTGTACAATGTTTGCATGTGATTACACACATACTTACACACACACATAGCCACGTACACACACATACACACATATTCATTTTACGCTCTCTCAACCGGATTGAGCACTCTGGAAGAATGGTAGAAAAAACAGTAGCTACTCTAGCATCTACACATCGCTCATTTAGTAATAAATTATAGCACTAACTACTGGTGTATGAGACAACAGACGCTAAACGTCTGCATTTTTCTACCGAGCATAGCTCAGAGGTAGAATTCCCGACTGTTGCCAATTCAGATTCAATCCTGGGTAAAAGCAATCGGATGTCTAACCGAACTCATGAGCTAGGATACAGTGAACAATCTGCGGATGACTATATAATATATATTAAGGGAATATATATACAATGTGGAAGCACTTTCCAGACAAGAGTGATGCGACGACACATGCGCACAATTGTATTAGAACGTCGCGCATGTGTAGTCGCTCAAATTTAAATGGTGAGTTGAGTCTCATGACGGCCTAAGAAATGAAAGCTACAAACGAGTATTTATCCCTAAAACAAATCTTGACATATAAATATATTATCACTACAATTGATTGAACAATATTAACACACCTAAAGCGTTTCCACCAACTACCACTTCCTAATTTTCTAAATAACCATGAATTCATTTTATATTTTCAAAATAAATCATTTTCACCAATTATTTGAGCATATCACCTGGAGAAGAACCGTATTGTTCTAAATCATGAAAATATTTGTGCAGTGATATAATGCGTTTATAACCCATTGTAATAACAAAATTACAATATTAATCTTTTCTTTGTATTGAGTACTCATTATAAAAGTAAATGAATGTATTGTGGTTTTTAATCTACATGTACTTGTATTTTCTTTGCATTTGTAATGAAATCCCGAATATACCAAATATAGATATCAAATAGTCAAAATTCCTTCAAAGATATGTGTCGGTAACTTACTTTTTGTCTTTCCGTACTGAAAATAATTACAATTCTGTGGATAAGTGTTATTAAGAGAAGATTGTTTTTTGGTGATATTTACTTTTAAACTTAAATAAAATATACTTGAAAAATCGTTTAAATTAAGCAATTAATTATATAAACAATCTTTTGAGCAGAAATCATAGGAATCATGTTGAAACTGTTTGAAAATCCTTGAATTGTCTCTCATATATAAGATGAATGTGAATATTCATGTCTGTAAATATTTTAGAGATAGAGAGACGGAATTTGGCATGATTTTTTCACAATATGAAGTTTCACACACATTTTTATAATAAAATAAAAGAAGCGATGCGGGGATCAAAACTGGTCGTTTCAAGTTAAGGAAAAGTTTTTTCATGTGAAGAAGCGAAAGAAAATATATAATTTATCTACTTGTATTTTCATTTGGCCTAAAAAACCGAATTTCAGCTGTCGTATGTGGAGGCGGCTTATTAGATAATTTCATATCAGAAATGAAATTTCAACAATGAAGATACGAGATTTTGTAGTCGCTGAAATTGCTGATATTTTTCAGTTAATCTGAGAGAATATAAAAGTAAGTGCCTGATAAGTAAATACAAATATTCCTATATACAAGCATTTACAAGATAATAATTTCGCTATCGTTAATAATTGCATATTCAAGACAAAGTGGATGTGACTTGATCTAAAACTTTAACGTTTTCGAAAATGTAAAAAAATCCTATGTTACAGACAAAAACGAAAGTCTTTTTAAAAAACTCAAACTCCAAGGCTCCCGTTCGAATACACAAGTAAACATTCGTATAAAGCTTGCACCGGGAGACAATCAATAGCTGCATGTTTTCACTAAGTTAATTTCAACCCAGGTAATAATTTTTTATGCGTTTTACTACGGCACCTGAGGAGTAAAAACGTTAGAAATATATTAAAATATCAGCTACAAAAACTTGCAAATAATGTACTCGTGTTGAAATCATAATTATCCTTCAAATTTAGAACGCCAAATATTTATAAAATGACGTATTTATTCATAGATACACAAACACAGTTGCTCTCGTATATTACTTACACGAGTGTTTATTGTTTCGAAGATTAATAACTTAGTTGACTGATAGTAAATATACATATAATAATGTATATATACATTATATAATGTCCGTAATATACACTAATATATATATATATATATATATATATATATATATTTAATCATATCACCCCAAGCAAGGCGATAACGCCACTGGTGCGCAGGGGGCTACGTAAGGGTAAAAAGAATGGAAAAGAGAATGCCTCTTCACCTGTTCAATAGATGTGGGTGGAGTGTGAACCGGGCGATAGTTTTGTCTATCTACTCCAATTGAAAAATATAAGAGTAAAAAGTTTGGAAAAGAGAAAACCGGAAATCGCATCCTAAACAGGAAACAAGGGATGAGCCCCTTCATCCGTTCAACCGATGTGGGTGGAGTGTGAACCGGGCGACAGTTTAGTCCATCCGTTCCAATTGAAAAAAGAAAAAACGTTGTTTAATTGCTAAGTTTTAACTTGTTAAAGTCCAGGCAATGAAATTTCTAAGAAAACAAAATCAATCCTTCAATTAAGCATAAAAGTTTTAAAATCAAGCAAAAATTACGCAAAACGAACAAAAAAAAAAAAATGGCTCACCCAGAACAGAATTCAACAGTATTAAAGACATTTTAACTACAAGCCGAAATCAAAGCTATACAAAAATGTAAGAAAGTGAAAACACTTGTAGATTAAAAACCACTATACATACATTTACTTTTATAAAGTAAAGCTTAATATTGTAATTTTGTTATTACAATGGTTTATAAACGCATTGTATCACTGCACAAATATTTTCATGATTTAGAACAATACGGTTCTTCTCCAGGTGATATGCTCAAATAATTGGTGAAAATGATTTATTTTGAAAATATAAAATGAATTCATGGTTATTTAGAAAATTAGGAAGTGGTAGTTGGGGGAAACGCTTTACGTGCGTTAATATTGTTCAATCAAATGCAAAGATATAATGCTTTATAAACCATTGTTATAACAAAATTACTATGTGCTACACACGAATATATATCTATATGTCAAGATATGTTTTAGGGATAAATACTCGTCTGTAGCTTTCATTTCTTAGGCCGTCATGAGACTAAACTCACCTTTTAAATTTGAGCGACTACACATGTGCGACGTTCTAATACAATTGTGCGCATGTGTCGTCTCATCACTCTTGTCTGGAAAGTGCTTCCACATTGGTATATATATTCCCTTAATATATATTGTATAGTCATCCGCAGACTGTTTCACTGTATCCTAGCTCATTAGTACGGTTAGACATCCGATTGCTTTTACCCAGGATTGAATCTGAATTGGCATCAGTCGGGAATTCTACCTCTGAGCTATGCTCGGTAGAAGGAGGCAGACTTTCAGCGTATGTTGTCTCATACACCAGTAGTTAGAGTGTTCTAATTCATTACTGAATGAGCGATTCGTAGATGCTGTACTAGCTACTGTTTTTTCTACCATTCTTCCAGAGTGCTCAATCCGGATGTGAGAGCGTAAAATGTGTGTGTGTCTCTGTGTGTGTGTGTCTGTGTGTGAGTGAGACAGAGAGAGAAAGAGAGAGAGAGAGAAAGAGAGAGAGAGAGAGAGAGAGAGAGAGAGAGAATGTGCATAAACACACACACACATTATATAGATTCATAATTTTAATTTGCTCAAGCCAAGCCGTCTTCAGCTTTCGTTTCCTGAATTTTAGACGCCCACATTTTCATGATCATGAATTGTTTCACAACGTAAACAAAGTAAACGGCGGGAATTCACATGACTGTGCATATTACTGTTGGAATTTTTTGGTTCGGATGTATATATATACATAAACTTTTATGATATCTCGATTTTAATAACCGAAAATTTTTTTTTTTCAATCTGAAATTCGCTTAATGACTTTATTATCGTTCAGATACAACCCAAATTTAAGAAGGTATTTAAATTATTCAAAATGCATTTTCCATATTATTTTATTATATTTTTTAATTTTTTTTTTTTGATGGTGCCTATTACTCCAAATACAAAATAATTAAAATCATGCGCATATATTTACTCAACGAAACTAAACGTTTGTTTTTTATATTTTATATTATTTTTTTCGTGACTGCAATTTTTCTGGTTTAAGGCAGTGTTGCTGCAAGATGGACGAAAGTAGGACGTATTAAACTGATTGGTTGTGAGGAACTGTACATATTCTGCTATCAACATCGGTGACTTGTTTGGATTTATGAAGGAACTTTATTTACTACTCTAAGTGACAGATGATGTACATTGTGGTGCAGGATGTGCGTTGAGTTGCAATGAATCTCGAATTCGAATTTGTTGCATTCATTTACACATATATGCCCTTGGAAAAAAGTATGAATCCAGCATTTCTCCCTCCAGTTATGGGTTGAAGCAAACGAGAGATTAGGTTCTAATACCTTGGTTGGCAGCTAGTCTACCGCAGAAAGAAATAGCAACCTGCTGCTTATAAGTCATGGATCGAAAGAGACATGATCGCCCAAGTATGTTTCCTGTATGCCACTTGATTCACTGACTGGTAAGAAAACACCTTTTATATTAAAAAATAAATTAATTTCAAAGGAAAAATCCAAAAGTATAAAAGAATATAAAAAAAAGGTTTTCGTTTTTAAATAAATTTATTTTCGTTTGAAACTTTTTTGAAGTACATCGAAACGGAGGAAAACCTGTATTAATTTATAAATGATTACAAATATATATATTTATAAAATCATACGTTTATAGAATTTTATTCTTGAACATCTAGAAATATATATATGAAGTCGAAAATACTTCTACTTTGTTGAAATGACACATATGGGTCATTGACTTTTGTGTTTACATCAAATTTCTAAAATCCTTGCAACATTGCGGTCAGTGTTTGTTGAATGAACTGTACTTGATTATGTAACGTGTGTAGTGTTAGCATGGTTAGCCATCGGCCGTACAGAATTGGGAGGTTTTGAGGCACAACGAGTTGACTGCCCATATCACCATTTGTCAGATCAGAATCTGAAAGCTGTAAAAGAAAGAAAAACACACATGAAATTGTCTTCTATAACTTAAAAATCACATCAAAACTCTTAAAAAATCCTCATATTATTATAGTAAATGTTAGACCTTGAAAGATTTACTAATTCTTTATCTATCTGTAATAATATTTCAAGAAATACATCAAACGGCTAAAAGTGTGTGAATTATGGAGATATAATGAATTATATAGATTATTTTATATATAATTAACTCACCGGCAATTGGAGAAGGAGTTTCAAGTTTTCAATGTAACTGTAAGTCGTATGAAGATTGCAATAAAAGATGGCGTCATTGGTGTCAGGCAGAGAGTCACAGAATTTCGGAAAATGGCATTCGAGATCGATTTTCCTTGCAGGTTTACACACAATGTTATATTCGATGTCATGATGTTGTTTTAAAAGATTCAAATATTGACTGACTGTTCGACTCATGTTGCTTATAGCCTTCTGAAATATAGATTAATATATGACATTCTAAAATTTAAATCAATAAAAGATATGTCTAATTTTTCAATTTTTCCAAATACTTTTCCGCAGAAGTGAGCGGTTGACAATTAGTGAGGTATTAAATGTTTATACGTATTTATTCAATATTTCATAAGATGGTACATTTTAATTTTGTTCCGTTCATCAGTAAATTATAGTTCGAAAATATATATGGATTATCAGAATTAAAATAAAGACGAAAATTCAAGAAATAATTTTAAAATTACCTGGACAGATATGACGTCCTGAAAATTTAATTTACTTTCCGTGAACACCTGTGGCATTTGTGAATCAGCTCTGCTTTTCAGCATGGTGACGAAAGTGTTGCAGTCAGTTGTAAAGAAGTATGGAACACGTTTGCACTACAAAAAACACAAAAGCAAATATTTTATATATCTTTACTTCTCAGTTGTTTTTAGAATATAAATAAAATAAAATATAAAATACTCAAGTGTCAAATTTCACAATATTAATAAATCTATAAAGCATATGTTATAAAAATCTATGAAAAGTTACAAATCAATGATTTTGTCACAAATCGGCAAAGCATAAAATTATTTCATGAAACAAAACTTTAAACTTCTGGGGCCTAAAATGATTCTATGAAGTCTTAATAAGAAAATGAAACGCTTACATAAATGTGAAATGTATCGTTTATTGCCGTCCACGCCAATGCGGTGATTTGTGAAGCTAAATGTATGTCTCTTTTTAAGGCTTTCCCATTTGTTTCATCTCCGGTCGATGTTGGTGCTCCATAAATGAATGACCCATACGCAGCCAATATAATGGCGACGGTAGAATAACTTTTGTCAAGATGCACTGTAAGAAATAAAAAAACAGTAATATCATCAACAAACTGTGAAAGAGATAAATAAAATTATAAATAGGAAAACTAAGGAAAGTATATTATCATCATAAAATTCAAATATATGTCGGACACTTACTTATTACTCCAGTACACAATATTAACGATGGTTAGAAAACGACGAATCTGATTTTCTTTTGTAGCGCGATCTGATCGGATATATAATTTTTGTAGTGGATGAATGGAACACGTCGATTTGTTGATATCAAGCAAAGATTTGATTAAATAGTTCTTTCAAGCGGAGAACTTTATTCATCAATTCGTAAGACTACAATGTGTTGATGATCGCCAAAAGCTTGTTCTTATATAGAGGAGAGATCTAAAAATTCCATTGTCATATTTATATTTTTGAGTGGAAATGATAACATTTTCCGAAACTGAAATCTTACCCACCTCCGTATATAAAAGTAAAAGATGAACGGATTTATGCCAAACTGATTGAGGATGTTAAAAACGACTGTTATCAAATAAAAAGCAGTGGGAAAACGTTCGTTTTTTTAGTTGCACTTTCGTCGACATAATAAATACCGATTTTAGTTTCATGTGTCGGGGAGAGATTTTAAGAGAAGTTCTGATGTGGAAGTTGTATAATGAGAGTGAAAGATTTTGTGGCCGCCGAAATTGTGGTTATGATTCAGTTAGCCTCGATTAACTAACAGCAAAGAAGCGAAGAGTACATTACATTGACTTTGCGTGGAAGTTGCGTGTGTGGAAGTTGCGTGTGTGGGTGTTTGTCATCAATGAAAAATATAAAAACAACCATGTTACACAGGTTTTTACAATGACACTTTACCTTAATTGTGTCCAAAAAAAAAAAAAAAAAAAGAATTATAATAAAATTTAGTCAGAACAAAAATCGGGAGTAGTAGACTATTTACTAAAAGAAAAATATTGTAAGAAAATGATTCGTATTATTACAAAAGCCAATCAGAACAGCAATCGAAGAACAATTAACAGATTCGTGAGCGCAAACGTGCAATGAAAAATGAATAGATGGGTTTAATTAAAAAGTAATAAAAAAGTCATTGTAATGTACCCTTCGCTTCTTTGCTGTTAGTTAATCGAGGCTAACTGAAGCATAAACACAATTTCAGCAGCCACAAAATTTTTCGCTCTCACTATACAACTTCGACATGAGAACTTTAAAAACTCTCCTCGACACATGAAACAAAAATCGGTGTTTATTTTGTCGACGAAAGTGCAACTGAAAAGACGAACGTTTTCCTACTGCTTTTTATTTGATAACAGTCGTTTTTAACATCCTCAATCAGTTTGGCATAAATCCGTTCAACTTTTACTTTTATATACGGAGGTGGGTGAGATTTCAGTTTCGGAAAATGTTATCATTTCCACTCAAAAATATAAATATGACAATGGAATTTTTAGATCTCTCCTCTATATAAGAACAAGCTTTTGGCGATCATCAACACATTGTAGTCTTACGAATTGATGAATAAAGTTCTCCGCTTGAAAGAACTATTTAATCAAATCTTTGCTTGAAATCAACAAATCGGCGTGTTCCATTCATCCACTGCAAAAATTATATATCCAATCAGATCGCGCTACAAAAGAAAATCAGATTCGTCGTTTTCTAACCATCGTTAATATTGTGTACTGGAATAATAAGTAAGTGGACGAAATATATTTGAATTTTATGATGATAATATACTTTCCTTAGTTTTCGTATTTATAATTTTATTTACCGCTTTCAAAGTTTGTTGATGATATTACTGTTTCTTTTTTATTTCTTACAGTGCATCTTGTCAAAAGTTATTCTACCGTCGCCATTATATTGGCTGCGTATGGGTCATTCATTTATGGGGCACCAACATCGACCGGAGACGAAACAAATGGGAAAGACTTAAAAAGAGACATACATTTAGCTTCACAAATCACCGCATTGGCGCTGACGGCAATAAACAATACATTTCACATTTATGTAAGCGTTTCACTTTCTTATTAAGACTTCATAGAATCATATTAGGCTCCAAAAGTTTTGTTTCATGAAATAATTTCATGCTTTGCCAATTTGTGACAAAATCATTGATTTGTAACTTTTCATAGATTTTTATATCATATGCTTTTATAGATTTATTAATGTTGTGAAATTTGACACTTGAACTTGTTTTATATTTTATTTTTTAAATATTAAAAACATCTGACAAGTAAAGATATATAAAATATTTGCTTTTGTGTTGTTTGTAGTGCAAACGTGTTCCATACTTCTTTACAACTGACTGCAACACTTTCGTCACCATGCTGAAAAGCAGAGCTGATTCACAAATGCCACAGGTATTCACGGAAAGTAAATTAAATTTTCAGGACGTCATATCTGTCCAGGTAATTTTAAAATTATTTCTTAAATTTCCGTCTTTATTTTAATTCTGAAAATACATATATATTTCCGAACGATAATTTACTGATTAACGGAAGAAAATTAAAATGTACCATTTTATGAAATATTGAACAAATACGTATAAACATTTAATACCTCACTAATTGTCAACCGCTCACTTCTGCGGAAAAGTAATTTGGAAAAGTTGAAAAATTAGACATATCTTTTATTGATTTAAAATTTAGCATGTCATATATTAATCTATATTTCAGAAGGCTATAAGCAACATGAGTCGAAAAATCAGTCAATATTTGAATCTTATAAAACAACATCATGACATCGAATATAACATTGTGTGTAAACCTGCAAGGAAAATCGATCTCGAATGCCATTTTCCGAAATTCTGTGACTCTCTGCCTGACACCAATGACGCCATCTTTTATTGCAATCTTCATACGACTTACAGTTACACTGAAAACTTGAAACTCCTTCTCCAATTGCCGGTGAGTTAATTATATATGAAATAATTTATATAATTCATTGTATCTCCATAATTCACACACTTTTAGCCGTTTGACGTGTTTCTTGAAATATTATTACAGATAGATAAAGAATTAGTAAATATTTCAAGGCCTAACATTTACTATAATAATATGAGGATTTTTTAAGAGTTTTGATCTGATTTTTAAGTCATAGAAGAAAATTTCATGTTTTTCTTTCTTTTACAGCTTTCAGATTCTGATCTTACAAATGGTGATATGGGCAATCAACTCGTTGTGCCTCAAAACCTCCCAATTCTGTACGGCCGATGGCTAACCATGCTAACACTACACACGTTACATAATCAAGTACAGTTCATTCAACAAACACTGACCGCAATGTTGCAAGGATTTTAGAAATGTGATGTAAACACAAAAGTCAATGACCCATATGTGTCATTTCAACAAAGTAGAAGTATTTTCGACTTCATATATATTTTTCTAGATGTTCAAGAATAAAATTCTATAAACGTATGATTTTATAAATATATATATTTGTAATCATTTATAAATTAATACAGGTTTTCCTCCGTTTCGATGTACTTCAAAAAAGTTTCAAACGAAAATAAATTTTTTTAAAAACGAAAAACTTTTTTTTATATTCTTTTATACTTTTGCATTTTTCCTTTGAAATTAATTTATTTTTTAATATAAAAGGTGTTTTCTTACCAGTCAGTGAATCAAGTGGCACACAGAAAACATGCTTGGGCGATCATGTCTCTTTCGATGCATGACCATGGGCAGAAAGTTGCTATTTCTTTCTGCGGTAGTCTAGTTGCCAACCAAGGTATAGAACCTAATTTCTCCTGCGCTTCAACCCATAGCTGGAGGGAGAAATGTGGATTCATGCATTTTTTAAGGGCATATATGTGTAAGTGAATGCAACAAATTCGAATTCGAGATTCATTGCAACTCAATGCACATCCTGCACCACAATGTACATCATCTGTCACTTAGAGTAGTAAATAAAGTTCCTTCATAAATCCAAACAAGTCACCGATGTTGATAGCAGAATATGTACAGTTCCTCACAACCAATCAGATTAATACGTCCTACTTTCGTCCATCTTGCAGCAACACTGCCTTAAACCAGAAAAATTGCAGTCACTAAAAACATAATATAAAATATAAAAAAGATCATTTAGTTTAATGTCGTTGAGTAAATATATGTGCAAGACTTTAATTATTTTATATTGGAGTAATAGGCACCATCAAAAATATTGAAAAAATTAAAAAATATAATAAAATAATATTATAAATGCATTTTGAATAATTTAAATGTCTTCTTAAACTTGGGTTGCATCTGAAAGAAAATGAAATCATTAAGCGAATTCAGATTGAAAGAATAATTAATTTTCGGTTATTAAAATCGAGATATCATAAAAGTTTATTTATACATCCGTACCAAAAAATTCCAACAGTAATATGCACAGTCATGTGAATTCCCGCCGTTTACTTTGTTTACGTTGTGAAACAATTCATGATCATGAAAATGTGGGCGTCTAAAATTCAGGAAACGAAATCAGAAGAAGGCTTGGCTTGAGCAAATTAAAATTATGAAACTATATAATGTGTGTGTGTGTTTATGCACATTCTCTCTCTCTCTCTCTCTCTCTTTCTCTCTCTCTCTTTCTCTCTCTGTCTCACTCACACACAGACACACACACACACAGACACACACACATTTTACGCTCTCACATCCGGATTGAGCACTCTGGAAGAATGGTAGAAAAAACAGTAGCTAGTACAGCATCTACGAATCGCTCATTCAGTAATGAATTAGAACACTCTAACTACTGGTGTATGAGACAACATACGCTGAAAGTGTGCCTCCTTCTACCGAGCATAGCTCAGAGGTAGAATTCCCGACTGATGCCAATTCAGGTTCAATCCTGGGTAAAAGCAATCGGATGTCTAACCGTACTGATGAGCTATGATACAGTGAAACAGTCTGCGGATGACTATACAATATATATTAAGGGGATATATATACCAATGTGGAAGCACTTTCCAGACAAGCGTGATGCGACGACACATGAGCACAATTGTATTAGAACGTCACGCATGCGTAGTCGCTCAAATTTAAAACGTGACTTTAGTCTCATGACGGCCTAAGAAATCAAAAGCTACAAACGAGTATTCATCCCTAAAACAAATCTTGACATATAAATATATTATCACTACATTTGTTTGAACAATATTAACACAAATAAAGCGTTTCCACCAACTACCACTTCCTAATTTTCTAAATAACCATGAATTCATTTTATATTTTCAAAATAAATCATTTTCACCAATTATTTGAGCATATCACCTGGAGAAGAACCGTTTTGTTCTAAATCAGGAAAATATTTCTGCACTGAGATAATGCGTTTATAAACCATTGTAATAACAAAATTACAATATTAATCTTAACTCTGTATAAAAGTAAATGAATGTATAGTGGTTTTTAATGTACATGTACTTTCACTTTCTTATATATATATATATATATATATATATATATATATATATATATTAGTGTATATTACGGACATTATATAATGTATATATAGATTTTTATTTATATATTTACTATCAGTCAACTAAGTTATAAAAAAGCGAAGAGTCGTCATGAAACCTCGAATAAACCAAATATAGATATCAAATTGTCAAAATTCCATCAAAGATATGTGTCGGTAACTTACTTTTTGTCTTTCCGTACTGAAAATAATTACAATTCTGTGGATAAGTGTTATTAAAAGAAGATTGTTTTTTGGTGATATTTACTTTTAAACTTGAATAAAATATACATGAAACATCGTTTACATTAAGCAATTAATTATATAAACAATCTTTTGAGCAGAAATCATAGGAATCATGTTGAAACTGTTTGAAAATCCTTGGATTGTCTCTCATATATAAGATGAATGTGAATATTCATGTCTGTAAATATTTTAGTGATAGAGAGACGGAATTTGGCATGATTTTTTCAAAATATGATGTTTCACACACATTTTTATAATAAAATAAAAGAAGCGATGCGGGGATCAAAACTGGTCGTTTCAAGTTAAGGAAAAGTTTTTTCATGTGAAGAAGCGAAAGAAAATATATAATTTATCTACTTGTATTTTCATTTGGCTTAAAAAACCGAATTTCAGCTGTCGTATGTGGAGGCGGCTTATTAGATAATTTCATATCAGAAATGAAATTACAACAATGAAGATACGAGATTTTGTAGTCGCTGAAATTGCTGATATTTTTCAGTTAATCTGAGAGAAAATAAAAGTAAGTGCCTGATAAGTAAATACAAATATTCCTATATACAAGCATTTACAATATAATAATTTCGCTATCGTTAATAATTGCATATTCAAGACAAAGTGGATGTGACTTGATCTAAAACTTTAACGTTTTAGAAAATGTAAAAAAATCCTATATTACAGACAAAAACGAAAGTCTCTTTAAAAAAGGACGAACTTGATCTCTTCACTCAAACTCCAAGACTCCCGTTCGAATACACAAGTAAATATTCGTATAAAGCTTGCACAGGGAGGCATTCTATAGCTGCATGTTTCACTAAGTTAATTTCAACCCAGGTAATAATTTTTTATGCGTTTTACTACGGCAGCTGAGGAATAAAAACGTTAGAAATATATTAAAATATCAGCTACAAAAACTTGCAAATAATGTACTCGTGTCTAAACCATAATTATCCTTCAAATTTAGAACGCCAAATATTTATAAAATGACGTATTTATTCATAGATTCACAAACACAGTTGCTCTCGTATATAACTTATACGAGTGTTTATTGTTTCGAAGATTAATAACTTAGTTGACTGATAGTAAATATACATATAATAATGTGTAGATACATTATATAATGTCCGTAATATACATTAATATATATATATATATATATATATATATATATATATATATATATATATATATATATAATCACATCACCCCAAGCAAGGCGATAACGCCACTGGTGCGCAGGGGGCTACGTAAGGGTAAAAAGAATGGAAAAGAGAATGCCTCTTCACCTGTTCAATAGATGTGGGTGGAGTGTGAACTGGGCGATCGTTTAGTCTGTCTACACCAATTGAAGAAAAGAATAAAGCGAGTGGAAAGATTGGAAAGAGAAAACCGGAAAACGCATCCTAAGCAGGAAACAAGGGATGAGCCTCTTCAACTGTTCAATAGATGTGGATTGAGTTTGAACCAGGCGACAGTTTAGTCCATCCTTTCCAATTAAAAAAAAAGAAAAAACGTTGTTGAATTGCTAAGTTTTAACTTGTTAAAGTCCAAGCAATGAAATTTCTAAGAAAACAAAATCAATCCTTCAATTAAGCATGAAAGTTTTAAAATCAAGCAAAAATTAGGCAAAACGAACAAAAAAAAATGGCTCACCCAGAACAGAATTCAACAGTATTAAAGGCATTTTAACTACAAGCCGAAAACAAAGCTATACAAAAATGTAAGAAAGTGAAAGTACTTGTAGATTAAAAACCACTATACATACATTTACTTTTATATAAAGTGCTCAATACAACATAAAGCTTAATATTGTAATTTTGTTATTACAATGCTTTATAAACGCATTATATCACTGCACAAATATTTTCCTGATTTAGAACAATACGGTTCTTCTCCAGGTGATATGCTCAAATAATTGGTGAAAATGATTTATTTTGAAAATATAAAATGAATTCATGGTTATTTAGAAAATTAGGAAGTGGTAGTTGGGGGAAACGCTTTACGTGCGTTAATATTGTTCAATCAAATGCAAAGATATAATGCTTTATAAACCATTGTTATAACAAAATTACTATGTGCTACACACAAATATATATCTATATGTCAAGATTTGTTTTAGGGATAAATATTCGTTTGTAGCTTTTGATTTCTTAGGCCGTCATGAGACTAAAGTCACCTTTTAAATTTGAGCGACTACACATGCGTGACGTTCTAATACAATTGTGCGCATATGTCGTCTCATCACTCTTGTCTGGAAAGTGCTTCCACATTGGTATATATATTCCCTTAATATCTATTGTATAGTCATCCGCAGACTGTTTCACTGTATCATAGCTCATCAGTACGGTTAGACATCCGATTGCTTTTACCCAGGATTGAATCTGAATTGGCATCAGTCGGGAATTCTACCTCTGAGCTATGCTCGGTAGAAGGAGGCAGACTTTTAGCGTATGTTGTCTCATACACCAGTAGTTAGAGTGCTCTAATTCATTATTGAATTAGCTTTTCGTAGATGCTATAGTAGCAACTGTTTTTTTTCTACCATTCTTCTAGAGTGCTCAATCCGGATGTGAGCACGTAAAATGAGTGTGTGTGTGTGTGTGTATTTGTGTGTGTGAGAGAGAGAGAGAGAAAGAGAGAGAGAGAGAGAGAATGTGTATAAACACACACACATTATATACATTCATAATTTTAATTTGCTCAAGCCAAGCCGTCTTCAGCTTTCGTTTCCTGAATTTTAGACGCCCACATTTTCATGATCATGAATTGTTTCACAACGTAAACAAAGTAAACGGCGGGAAATCACATGACTGTGCATATTACTGTTGGAATTTTTTGGTACGGATGTATATATATACATAAACTTTTATGATATCTCGATTTTAATGTCCGAAAATTAATTCTTTTTCAATCTGAAATTCGCTTAATGACTTTATTATCTTTCAGATACAACCCAAATTTAAGGAGGCATTTAAATTATTCAAAATGCATTTTCCATATTATCTTATTATATTTTTTAATTTTTTTCAATATTTTTGATGGTGCCTACTACTCCAATATAAAATAATTAAAATCATGCGCATATATTTACTCAACGAAACTAAATGTTCTTTTTTTATATTTTATAGTATTTTTTTAGTGACTGCAATTTTTCTGGTTTAAGGCAGTGTTGCTGCAAGATGGACGAAAGTAGGACGTTTTAATCTGATTGGTTGTGAGGAACTGTACCAATTCTGCTATCAACATCGGGGACTTGTTTGGATTAATGAAGGAACTTTATTTACTACTCTAAGTGACAGATGATGTACATTGTGGTGCAGGATGTGCGTTGAGTTGCAATGAATCTCGAATTCGAATTTGTTGCATTCACTTACACATATATGCCCTTGGAAAATGTATGAATACACATTTCTCCCTCCAGCTATGGGTTGAAGCGCAGGAGAATTTAGGTTCTATACCTTGGTTGGCAACTAGACTACCGCAGAAAGAAATACCAACCTACTGCTTATAAGTCATGGATCGAAAGAGACATGATCGCCCAAGTATGTTCCCTGTATGCCACTTGATTCACTGACTGGTAAGAAAACACCTTTTATATTAAAAAATAAATTAATTTCAAAGGAAAAATGCAAAAGTATAAAAGAATATAAAATTTTTTTGCCTTTTTACAAAGATTTATTTTCTTTTTTGAAGTACATCGAAACGGAGGAAAAGCTGTATTAATTTATAAATGATTACAAATATATATATTTATAAAATCATACGCTTATAGAATTTTATTCTTGAACATCTAGAAATATATATATGAAGTCGAAAATACTTCTACTTTGTTGAAATGACACATATGGGTCATTGACTTTTGTGTTTACATCACATTTCTAAAATCCTTGCAACATTGCGGTCAGTGTTTGTTGAATGAACTGTACTTGATTATGTAACGTGTGTAGTGTTAGCATGGTTAGCCATCGGCCGTACAGAATTGGGAGGTTTTGAGGCACAACGAGTTGACTGCCCATATCACCATTTGTCAGATCAGAATCTGAAAGCTGTAAAAGAAATAAAACACACATAAAATTGTCTTCTATAAGTAAAAATCACATCAAAACTCTTTAAAAATCCTCATATTATTATAGTAAATGTTAGACCTTGAAAGATTTACTAATTCTTTATCTATCCGTAATAATATTTCAAGAAACATATCAAACGGATAAAAGTGTGTAAATTATGAAGATATAATGAATTATATAAATTATTTTATATATAATTAACTCACCGGCAATTGGAGAAGGAGTTTCAAGTTTTCAATGTAACTGTAAGTTGTATGAAGATTGCAATAAAATATGGCGTCATTGGTGTCAGGCAGAGAGTCACAGAATTTCGGAAAATGGCATTCGAGATCGATTTTTCTTGCAGGTTTACACACAATGTTATATTCGATGTCATGATGTTGTTTTATAATATTCAAATATTGACTGACTGTTCGACTCATGTTGCTTATAGCCTCCTGAAATACACATTAATATATGACATGCTAAAATTTAAATCAATAAAAGATATGTCTAATTTTTCAATTTTTCCAAATACTTTTCCGCAGAAGTGAGCGGTTGACACTTAGTGAGGTATTAAATGTTTATTCGTATTTGTTCAATATTTCATAAAATGGTACATTTTAATTTTGTTCCGTTAATCAGTAAAATAAAGTACGGAAATATATATGTATTTTCAAAATTAAAATAAAGACGAAAATTCAAGAAATAATTTTAAAATTACCTGGACAGATATAACGTCCTGAAAATTTAATTTACTTTCCGTGAACACCTGTGGCATTTGTGAATCAGCTCTGCTTTTCAGCATGGTGACGAAAGTGTTGCAGTCAGTTGTAAAGAAGTATGGAACACGTTTGCACTACAAACAACACAAAAGCAAATATTTTATATATCTTTACTTGTCAGATCTTTGTAGTATATAAAAAAAATAAAATATAAAACAAGTTCAAGTGTCAAATTTCACAATATTAATAAATCTATAAAAGCATATGATATAAAAATCTATGAAAAGTTACAAATCAATGATTTTGTCTCAAATCGGCAAAGCATGAAATTAATTCATGAAACAAAACTTTAAACTTTTGGGGCCTAATATGATTCTATGAAGTCTTAATAAGAAAGTGAAACACTTACATAAATGTGAAATGTATCGTTTATTGCCGTCAACGCCAATGCGGTGATTTGTGAAGCTAAATGTATGTCTCTTTTTAAGTCTTTCCCATTTGTTTCGTCTCCGGTCGATGTTGGTGCCCCATAAATGAATGACCCATACGCAGCCAATATAACGATGGCGACGGTAGAATAACTTTTGTCAAGATGCACTGAAAGAAATAAAAAAAAAACTGTAATATCATCAACAAACTGTGAAAGAGATAAACAAAATTATAAATACGAAAACTAAGGAAAGTATATTATCATCATAAAATTCAAATATATGTCGGCCACTTACTTATTATTCCAGTAATCAATATTAACGATGGTTAGAAAACGACGAATCTGATTTTCTTTTGTAGCGCGATCTGATCGGATATATTTTTTGTAGTGGATGAATGGAACACGTCGATTTGTTGATATCAAGCAAAGATTTGATTAAATAGTTCTTTCAAGCGGAGAACTTTATTCATCAATTCGTAAGACTACAATGTGTTGATGATCGCCAAAAGCTTGTTCTTATATAGAGGAGAGATCTAAAAATTCCATTGTTATATTTATATTTTTGAGTGGAAATGAAAACATTTTCCGAAACTGAAATCTCACCCACCTCCGTTTATAAAAGTAAAAGATGAACGGATTTATGCCAAACTGATTGAGGATGTTAAAAACGACTGTTATCAAATAAAAAGCAGTGGGAAAACTTTCGTCTTTTCAGTTGCACTTTCGTCGACATAATAAATACCGATTTTAGTTTCATGTGTCGGGGAGAGATTTTAAGAGAAGTTCTGATGTGGAAGTTGTATAATGAGAGTGAAAGATTTTGTGGCCGCCGAAATTGTGGTTATGATTCAGTTAGCCTCGATTAACTAACAGCAAAGAAGCGAAGAGTACATTACATTGACTTTCATTATTTTTTAAAGAAACACATTTATTCCTTTTTTCATTGCACGTTTACGCAAACAAATCTGTTAAGGTTTCTTCGATTACTATTCTGAGTTGCTTTGTAATAACACGATTCATTTTCTTATAATATTTTTCTTTTAGTAAATAGTCTACTACTCCCGATTTTTGTTCTAAATTTTATTACAATTCTAACTATGTTTTTGGTATAGACGCAATTATGTTAATGTGTCATTGAAAAAATTTGAGTCACAAGGCTTTTTTGTTATTTTTCATTGATGAGAAACACACACACACATACAGACACACATACACACACACACACACATACATATATATATATATATATATATATATATATATATTGAAAAAAACTAAAATATTTCATGTAATCATGAAATTTTACTTCTATCTTTACAAATATGACAACATATCTTCATCCCTCTACCAGGCACCATATCTGCTCAAATATTTACTCGTATTTATTTATATCAGTCTCTTTATTAACACTGAACTTTCCAACCAGTTCCATTGAGATTCTCTCTTTGGCGATTACGTCACAGCAGATTTTATTAATACACCTGCATGATTTCCGTAGTAATCTTCTTGATTTTCATTTATACTTTGGTCCACAGGTTTCTATTCCTTTCATGGATCTCGTGTTCTTGAAAATTATAACGTAGACATTTCTGGGTTATTCAAAATTCACCAATAATCATTGATGCAACTATTACCTTCATTACTACACGTTTAGATTTCCTTTCAACCTTCAGACAGTTCGATGTTCTTTTTCTCTTTCTTTCAATTTTAGTTTTGGTAAACTTAAAGAAGAAAAAAAGGCACTTAATTTTGTCCTAAGTTTTGTGTTTGAGGCTCTGTGAGGAGATGAATAGAAGCATAATGTCGTCATCATTAGTAATCACTCTAAACCCATTTGCAAATACCATTAGACTAACCCAACTATGCTCGAATCCTCTGCACTTGACAACCAACAACTTTTAATCGTTTTTATTAGAGCTACTGGTGCGACTGCCAAACAAAAAAAGCATGCAATTTCTAAATTCCTGAAAGAATTAATTGGATCATGGCGGTCTTTTTCTTCGAGACGGTGATCAACTGACCTTACTATTCAATGCAGTCAACAAATTCCAATAGAATCGAGGCGCATAGGCGAAATTAAAAATATAATATATAGAAAATTCACTCATCGCAACTATATATTTTCATTAATCGTGCACTTTACTTTTTCATAGATATTTTTCTTGTCTGTGAACAAGTATTATTTTGGAGTGAGTCTGTTTCAAAATTCTCCAAATGACTGTCTTTATCCGACCATTTTCGGCTCATCAATAAGAACTTTTCAAGGATTTGTGCTGCTTTATTACAAATGTTGTGTAATTTGCTGAGATGTAGGAATTTTTTAAATTTCAGAATGCAAATAGTACATTTTATAGATAGATAGATAGATAGATAGATAGATAGAGAGAGAGAGAGAGAGAGAGAGATAGATAGATAGAGAGAGAGAGATAGAGAGAGAGAGAGAGATAGATAGAGAGAGAGAGAGAGAGATAGAGAGAGAGAGAGAGAGAGAGAGAGAATATAAAAAAGGGGGTGTCTATTTCAAATATGAATCTTCACTATAATGAACCTAAAAAATATTCATAAAATTTATTCTTTAGAAATAGATTTTCTATTAATTGTACAATACGAAACTGAGCAGCGATGGTCTTTTCAGGCAAAGTGTATGAATGTGGAATTGTATCTTTTCATAAAAAGGCAAATCCCAACCTGTGATGGACTCTGTAGCTGAGTGGTAAAACAAACCAGATCGAACAGTGGTACATCTTGCGAACGAGAAGCGGATACTTTCTCTGTTAGAGAATGCATTCTCTTTATTAAATGTATCGAAAATACAGGACGAAATGCATATTTTGCTCCGTTTAAAGTAAGTAGCGTATTTTGAATTAATGTATCCACTATAATAACTTTTCGGTGTAATAAAATAACGGATTAAAAATAAATCCATTATTTCTTGTTATTTATTTACTAGCAGGATAGTCCGGCGTTGTTCGGGTGTAATGAAAGCTTTAAAACTAATCCATGGACGTTGGCACGAAAGACTAAAAACTAAAAAGCAATAGTTGTTTCCAGTTAAAGCGAAATCGTAGACTGAAAGAAAAATGAATGGATGGAAGTCAAATTTTGATTTCCTCGTATCGATATCAAATAAATTTTTTCGTTGTAAACTGAATTTTGATGGTTAAATAAGTGATCTGAGTAAATGGTATCATGGCTGAGACTACAGCCATGATACAGCCATAACTACAGTTATACCCACTTAGAGCCAAACCCGAAGGGCTGAAAAAATACAAACATGCAGGCATATAAACAGACACACGTACAAACATCTTGCTTTATATAAATATATATTATCGATTTTCTGCACTTTTGTAGGAACTGAAACCTTGAAACTTCTGAATATCGTTTCTTATGTCTTTGTCTATGAGTGTATCAAATTTGATTAAAATCGGACCACTCCTTCCATAATCCAAATTTTCGATTATCGATTTTCGATATTTATCAGGGGTACCTCGACACAAAACCTAGCTAAGAACACTGGCAGACGCTTATACTACAATTGTGTAAATTTTCAAGAAAATCGGTTCAGCCGTTTCGGAGTCCATAGATAACGGACACACACACACAGACACACGCACACACAAAGACAAAGTTCCATTTATAAATAAGTTTAGATGTATATAAAAATGGGCACGTCTGTCTGTCTGTCTGTCTGTCTGTCTGTCTGTCTGTCTGTCTGTATATGTGTTTGTGTGATTCTTTTTTTTTTTTTTTCATCATATCACCCCGAGCAAGGCGGTAACGCCACTGATGCGCAGGGGGCTACGTAAGAGTGAAAAGATTGGAAAAGAGAAAGCCGGAAACCACATCCTGAACAGGGAACAAGGGATGAGCGTCTTCACCTGTTCAATAGACGTGGGTGGAGTGTGAACATGGCGATAGTTTAGTCTATCTACTCCAATTGAAAAACGATAAAAGAAAAGAGTAAAAATATCGGAAAAGAGAAAGCCGGAATCCACATCCTAAACAGGGAACAAGAGATGAGCCTTTTCATCTGTTCAATAGACGTGGGTGGAGTGTGAACCGGGCGATAGTTCAGTCTATCTACTCCAATTGAAAGAAAGAAAAGAAAAAGAAAAGAGTAGAAAGATTGGAAAAGAGAAAGCCGGAAAGCACATTCTAAACAGAGAACAAGGAATGAGCCTCTTCACCTGTTCAATAGACGTGGGTGGAGTGTGAACCAGGCGATAGTTTAGTCTCCCTACTCCAATTGAAAAAAAGAAAAAAGAAAAGAGTAAAAAGATTAGAAAAGAGAAAACCGGAAACCGCATCCTAAACAGCGAACAAGGGATGAGCCTGTTCAATAGACGTGGGTGGAGTGTGAACCAGGCGATAGTTTAGTCTACCAACTCCAATTGAAAAAAAAAGAAAAAGAAAAAAAAACGGAAAAGAAAAAAAAAGAAAAAAGAAACCGGGCGATAGTTTAGTCTATCTACTCCAATTGAAAAAAAAGAAAAAAGAAAAGAGTAAAAAGTTTGGAAAAGATAAAGCCGGAAACCATATTCTCAACAGGAAACAAGGGATGAGCCTCTTCACTTGTTCAATAGACGTGGGTGGAGTGTGGAAACGAATCGTAATACTCCGAAACCCTTTGTCCGATTTCAACCAAAATTTGGTCAAATATTGATCATGATATGAAACTTTGATGTTCGCAAATATCTTCCGGATCAATTTACAGGGTATGGCAGAAATCATCGAAACACTTAGAATTTACGAACACTTCTCCTCCGAGACGCCTTATGTGAATTCAACCAAAATTGGGTAACTTGTAGATTAAGTTCCGAACCTTCGCTGTACACAAATATTTTTCGTATCAATGCACAGGGTTCGTCAAAAATCAACGACAAACATAATTTCAGGTGATCTTTTGTGCAATTTTATGCATATCAACAAGCCTTTTTACTCAAACTCAACCAAAATCGAGTCACTGGTAGATGAATGCTCGATTCCTTGATATGCGAACAAAAATGTTGACACACAGGGTACAGCAAAAATTAATGGAATTTTTTTATTTTTGCGATCGTTTATTTCTCCGAAACGCTTAGTTATATTCCAGCAAAAAACGGGTCTTCTTGGTAACTTCTACCTTATCATATGCCATAACTCTTTCACGATTTCTTCAAGGAGCCAACTCCTCCGACGTTGCAGGGACAATGCATCCACTTCTTCTGTGTCACAACGTCATCACATCACATTACAGGCTGCCGTAACGCCCGCCCCGTTCTTCCAATTGTACATACATCATTCCCGTCTATTGACAAAAGTGACCAAAACATGAATCCCGTTTTATAAATACAACAAAAATGAATACTTATTTCGCATTTTTTAACTTTAGCGTCACGGCAACATCATACTGGAGCCTTTTGAACAGGCACTTAACCTTGCCATTTCAGCATGACAACTGAAATCCCCGAGTAACCCCGGGTTATACACCACCTAATATATATATATATATATTTGTGTGTCTGTGTGTAATTATAAAATATAATAATGTACTGATAAAATACAATAAAAATTAATCTTACCTACATCCAGTTAAAAATTCAAACATTAATATTTTAAAACGGTGATATTTAGTAGGTTACTATAATCTGATTGGTTTACAGAAGCCACACTTTTTCTTTTTTCAACGTCAGTGATGCATTTGTCTAACAAAGTGGTATTACTACTCATGTATGAACATCGCTTACTACGTTTTGTGTTTGCCTTGTTCGTGTTGCTGAATACTGTTGCTTTACGCTATATAAAACAGAATCAAAGGACAAAGCGTGTGAATGATTTGCCATTATGAATGGCCATTTAAATCGGCCATTGTTTTAAATCAAGGTCTAAGATTCATTCACAATTTATCTTATATACAAAGTGTGAGTGAGTGAGTGTGTCTTGTGTGTGTGTGTGTGTGTGTGTGTGTGGGCTATTTTCTGAATAAATCATCTGTGCATTGAGTACTGTTGTCATATCTATTCTGAAGTATTCGAGATTTTAGCAAATGTATAATCCTCCCCTCTCACGTAAATGAAATTAAATTGTGATGCATATTAATGACAAACTGGTTTATAAACGCCAGGATTACGTTTTTATGTAAAACTTTAAAAATATATTTTTACCAAGATTTTGTAAGACATAATAATTTCAAAAATAATTTTACTCATTTGTAAATAATTCTTGAGAGTTTCATCAAAATCTGTCCGTTATTTGATTTTTGTAAGAATTTCCAAATTAAAGTGTTTTTAACGGAAACTGAGTTACGTAATACATTATCTATAGTAAACATTGATAACATTGTGGTTACACGCTGGCAAAACACAAAACAAGATTTTTATCAAAATTTTGAACGTGCAAAGAAGGATTAAAAAAATTAAAAAATAATCAAAAATCACTTTGATCTTTCCTCTTAATAAATAACATAAAATATTTGATGGAAATCTTCGTTTTTATTAAGTTCGGTGCATTTTTCTTTATACTATGCTGTTGTTTTCCGCAAATTAGTGGAGATACCTAGATTATATAAAGTTTTACTTTCTAGCCATTCTACTAAACACCGCTGTTTTAAGCCATTAAAATCTGTTTCCTTCTGAAGAAAAACTCTATAACTAGAAGTGTGTATGGCATTTTTGTATTATATTTAATCTGATTAAGCTAATTAAATTAATTATTAAGATTGTCAAATTTAGCAGTTTATAATTTTGTTGATGAAGTTTTCAAATTTTCACATCTTTATCTGTTGGTATTTCAGGAGGCCACCTGCAAAATGAGTCAAATAGTCAATATTTGATTCTAATACAATATTTGAATATCGAATATAATATTGTGTGTGAGCCTGCAAGAAAAATCGAACTCAAATGTCATTTTCTGGAATCCTGTTCCTCTTTGCCTGACACCAATGACGCCATCTTTTATTGCAATATCTCTGCGACTTACACTGACATGGAAAACTTGAAGCGCCATTTCCAACTTATTTATAAATGGAACTTTGTCTGTGTCTGTGTGTCTGTGTGCGTGTGTCTGTGTGAGTGTGTGTCCGTTACCTATAGACTCGGCTGAACCGATTTTCTTGACAATTTACAGAGTTGTACTATAAGCGTCTGCGAGAGTTCTTAGCTAGGTTTTGTGTCGCGGTACCCCCGATAAATATCGAAAATCGATAATCAAAAAAATCGGGTTATAGAAGGAGTGGTCCGATTTTAATCAAATTTGATACACTCATAGACAAAGACATAAAAAACGATATTCAGAAGTTTGAAGATTGCAGTTCTTACAATAGTGCAGAAAATCGATAATATATATATATATATATATATATATATATATATATATATATATATATATAAAAGGCAAGATGTTTGAGTGTGTGTGTGTCTGTTTATCTCTCTGTATGTCCTTTATACAAATCCACGATTTTTATCCGATTCTCACCAAACTTCACACAAATATTCTTTAGGCTGAATCTGAGCTCCAGGACCATGGATTAGTTTTAAAGCTTTCATTACACCCGAGTAACGCCGGGCCTTACTGCTAGTAATATATATAATTTACTATATCTCTTTCATTTACACACTTTTTATCTGTATTTCTTTCTTTCTTACAATAATGGAAAGAATTCAAATAGAAAATGAAAAATATTGCAGTAATGATCTGACAATATTCGATGACGTTTCTTTAATATGTGAAAATTACATGTAATTATATCTTTCTTTTACAGCTTTCTGATTCTGATCTAGCAAATGGTCATATGGACAGTCGACTCGTTGTACCACAGAACCTCCCAGTTCTGTACAGCCAATGTTTAACTATGCTAATACTATACAGGTCCCATTACCAAGTGCAGTTAATTCAACAAACACTGACAACAATGTCGGATGGGCTTTAGAAATGTGATGTTAGCACGAAGATTAATGACATATGTTTGTCATTTTAACAAAGAGGAAGCGTTTTCAAATTCAGTTATATTCATCGTTTTTATCACGAATACAAAAACTCGTTTTATAATTTTATTTATTCATATAATAAATACTTATATTTATTAAGTAACATGTAGATAACTTTATTAACATAACATATTATATTTGTTCAAATATATGATGCATTCATATATTTATCCATGCAATATATAAATATATTTATTCATATAATATAGTATATGAATATATTTTGTCATATAATATAATATATTGATGTATTCAATCATTTTTATTGTGAATAATTTTAAATTTCTTTCTGTTAACCGAAATTCTTAGCAAAAATTATCAAATTTTTCAAGGAAAACAAATCAGTTATTGAACAAAACTGTTGTTGAATGTTTGTTTTATTTTTACATTTTGAATTTGAATTATTTATTATCATGAGCTCTTTTATTGTCTTATTTTGTTTTTTGTTTTTTTTGTTTTTTCGTTATTTTTATCCAATTTGTTATAAAAAGTTTTGAAGCGAAACGTGGTCTTAAGCAGTGAATATTTGGAATCTCATACATTTAAATTGAATTGTTTCACATTTTTTGTTTAACATGTTCCCGAATTCCCATTGTAGACATGGATTATTTCCTTTTTCATCTCCGGACTCTGAAAACAGATTTTACAATTTTTCGAAAGATGTTGTCTGTCATAAAGCAACTGTAGAAAAATGATGTGCTAATATCGTGAATAAAATGATTCAGAAAGAGATTTATTTTAATTTTCTGTGTTTATTCTAGCGCCATTTGTTACATGCCGAGGTGTGTCAGTTCGCTGTGAGACATAGTTTACTATTGACCATTTGCAACATATATATACACTAGCCTTGAAAGTGTACAAAATCACATACACACACACATTCAGTTATAACAAGACACACACTATTAGTTACACGCACACACACAAATACAAGCACACACACATACAGACACATACACATAAAAACACATACAGACACCCACCCACACTCTTCCAATTACACACACACCTTCATTTAAACACACGCGCACGGGCAGGCACACATAAAATACGCACAGACGCATGGATGCACTTGCACACAGTAAACACAGTTCACTAGTATTCTCTCGTTCGCCTAAACACAATTTAACTTTGTGAAAGTAAGTCGATTTCTTATGTTACTATCGGGATTTTTAGAAGCATGAATTGTATAATGGTCATCAGCACGAAAAGTGAAGTCGTCGTGCATAATTCAAATTCTGGTTGAATCTGTTTCGTTCACTTTCCTATAATGACTTTGGAAAATATGGGTTTCATATTAACGTAAACTGTGCATTCTTACCTTTAAGTGGTAACCATACAATGAGAGGAAAAACTCTGGATACAGAATCAGTCAGAAGAGAAAAGTTCTTCCTCAGACTATCTTACCCTAGACACACAAATGCTGATATGGCTTAAGTACAAGTGGTGCCTCTCCGACTCTAATCAGCTATGGAATTCATAACTCGTGATCCAGATTTTCACATTGTTCTTTTTGTAACATATCGTATTAATATTTTGCAAACCATTATACAAAGGCAGATAATCATATGTATCCGACATTCAAAATTCCCGTGGCTGCAATTACATTAAAGAAGATAAAGAGCAGAGAGAATGATGTTTATAGAACAATGGCAATTTCTGTTTAAACGCACGATCCTTTCTTGAGGTTTACAGAAAGCAAATCAGCAATAGGCAGTGAAACGAAGTAGTCAGATGAAAAGCGTAGTAAATTCGTGTAGTAACATGGAAAGTGCGACACGGAGATCCGAAGGCGAATTGGCATGGCAAAGGACGCGTTCCAGAAGATGAGCAAAATACTAACACACAGGAAGATCTCAATAGAAACGAAGAAAAGAGTGCTAGACTGCTACGTGATGTCAGTTCTTCAGTACGGCTGTGAATGCTGGACAATATCATCGAAAATGAGGACAAAACTGGAAGCGGCCGAAATGTGGTTCTACAGAAGGATGCTACGGATATCGTGGACTGAGCATACAAGCAACGACGAAGTGTTAGAAAGAATGGCAACAAAAAGGAAATTGATGCTGAGCATCAGGAAGAGACAACTGAAGTTCCTGGGACATGCAATGAGGAAGGAAAGCCTGGAGAACCTGATACTGACTGGTCAGATAGAAGGAAGGAGAGACAGAGGAAGGCAGCGGATAACATATTTGCAGGGCCTGATCAGGTGGATGACGGAACGGGGGTTGCCAGGAGCAACAGGAGCAAACATACTAAGAGCCACAAGGGATAGGGAGACGTGGAGATCCATGATCGCCTACGTCCTGAAGGGACAGGGCACATAGAAGAAGAAGAAGCCACGTTCATTTATAAGTAAGTAAACAATGCTTTACCGGTTAAACCTGTCTGTGACGTTGAAGTGGGAAGAGGAGAAGCTCCTCTCAACCATTTAGCTTCTCTCAACTACTTGTAAGTTTAACTGTAGTTGCGCAATAAGATATAGTCACTCATATATATAATTCCAAGTGAAGAGGACTCGAGGTTTTTTTTTATATCTTGAGTTGTCTGGCATTTATTTTATTATGAACAGTGCTCAATATAATTAGTATTATAGAGCTTAATATAATATAATATAATTATATGGTTATGTCAATTTTTCATTGCTACATGGAAATTTCTATGAAAAATTGACATAACCATATAATTATATTATATTATAGATAGATAGATAGATAGATAGATAGATAGATAGATAGATAGATAGATAGATGTGTGTGTGTGTGTTAAAGGTAAACAATTTAATTAAACACGATCAAAAAAAAGAGAGAATGCTGTTTATAGAACAATGTCAATTTCTGTTTAAACGCACGATCCTTTCGTCAGGTTTACAGAAGGCAAATCGGCAATATCCAGTGAAACTAAGCTTCACTTCTATTTGCCGTGTCCCTTCAAGACGTAGGCCTTCCACATCACCCTATACCCTGTAGCTCTTAACACATCTTTTGTTATCACTCTAAAAACCCTGCTCCGCAATCCATCTGCTCAAGTCCATCAAGTATTTCACGCGTTGCTTTTCCCTGTCCCTCCTTCCCTCTACCCGTCCCGTGAGTATCAGATTCTCCAAGCTCTCCTTCTACATTACATGTCCTCCACCCACGTCTATTGAACAGGTGAAGAGGCTCATCCCGTGTTCCCTGTTTAGGATGTGGTTTCCGGCTTTCTCTTTTCCAATCTTTTTACTCTTTTCTTTTTTTATTTTATTTTATTTTTGTTCTCAATTGGAGTAGATAGACGAAACTATCGCCCGGTTCACACTCCACACACATCTATTGAACAGGTGAAGAGGCTCATCCCTTGTTCCATGTTTAGGATGTGTTTTCCGGCTTTCTCTTTTCCAATCTGTTCACTCTTACGTAGCCCCCCTGCGCATCAGTGGCGTTACCGCCTTGCTGGAGATGTTATGCTTAAAAAAGAAAAAATCAGCTGTCTCTTCCTGGTGTTTTCTTTTCGTTTCCAGCATTTCCAAAATTTTGTCGTGGCTCATGTGTTTTGTCCATTGTATCCCCCGCATCTTTCTATAGAACCATATTTTACGGATGAAAAGTGTAATAAATTTGTATAGTAAGCGATGTTCATTCATAAGTGGTTTCCGCCTTTTCTCTTTTCCAATCTTCTCACTTTGGTTTCTTTTTTTTTTTTTTTTTCAATTGGAGTAGATAGTTCTATCTATCGCCCGGTTCACACTCCCCCCACGTCTATTGAACAGGTTAAGAGGCTCATCCCTTGTTCCCTGTTTAGGATGTGGTCTCCGGCTTTCTCTTTTCCAATATTTTCACTATTACGTAGCCCCCTGCACATCAGTGGCGTTACCGCATTGCTCGAGGTGATATGATTAAAAAAAAAAAAATAAATAAACAGTACTTTATCGGTTAAACGTGACATTGACGTTGAAAAGAAGAGGCGGAACTCCTCTCAACCAATCATATTATAAAGTGTTCTACTTTGTAGCCATTGTAAACACTGCTCTTTTAAGTCATTAAAGTTTGATTCCTTCTACAGAAAAACTCTATGACAAGATGTATGAATGACATTTTTGTATTTATATTTAATCTTATTTAGCTAATTAAATGAGTATGCATTGAATTATTCTAAACACAATGAGAATAAAAATGATTAGAGGACATGGAAAGGAATACGAAAAAAATAAAAGAAAGTAAATCACAAACATTATCTAAGAACAGAGAACAACAATTTAAATATCTGGGAAATGTTCTAACAGAGGACGGAAAGTGCTACACTGAAATCCGAATAAGTATTATGATGGCCAAAGATTAATTCCAAACGCTAAGCAAATTATTAACACACAGAAAAAAATCTTTATTAGGAACAAAGAAAAAGCGTTTCGAACTGTTGCGAGATATCTGTCTTAATATATAGCAGTGAATGCTGGACAATGAAGAACAGACTTGAAGCAACAGAAATGTGCTTACACAGAATAATGCTGAGAATACGATGGACCAAATACGTGAGCCACAACGAAATTTTATAAAAAATGGAAACAAAAAGGAAGCATAATTGACATCAGGAAGAGACGGCTGAAATTTATTGGGAATGAAATGAGTAAGGGGGCTTGGAAAATCTGATACTCACTAGCAAGGGGAACAGAGGAAATAAAAGAAAGATAAAATTTATTAAGATCTACAAAGGACAGGATTATTGTGGAGAGCCATGCTCGCCTAAGTCCTGGCGGGATACGGCACATAACGAAGAAGAACACAGCCATAATATACGAACCTTATTCAGAAATTAAAAAAATGTCTACATCTCTTCGAAATGGTGCCGCACCAAAACCCCTTGAAAATGAATAATAGTTTAGCTAAAAGCGCTCGATACAAACATCATTTTGATAATTTCTACACGCACAAAGTCCCATAAAGAGGAATCTCTTGTTTACACACAAGATAAACCCAATAAAATGACACTTATCAGAAGTATCTTTTTCATCATTTTGAATGAAAGGTACATAATATTACCGCAAAAGACATGCCGAAAAGTGAAATATGCATTTTTAAAAATGAAAAATATTTCTTGAAGATTTTATATTACTTTTAATTACAAGGTAATAAATTAAATTTAATATTTCTAATAAACAAAATACTTTAACTAATCTAAATTAAATGAAAGAAGTTTGTCGTTTTTTCTATGATCGTTTTATTTTGTCATGTTAAAAACATAACAATTATATTTATAGTTGTGCATAACGTTTAAAAATCCAGTTAATTAATTCTTAAAGTTACTGACCTTGGGGCACGCCTCTAGAACAAATTTTAAAATTGATATTTATATTTTTCGTCTATAATGGTGGTTTGATGAGTGGATGAATGAAGTGTGAACGTACCAATGCTTTCAAAATCTTCCAAAATACTAATTATATACGGAATTTGATTTATCTTTTAACACGGATTAACTTTTGGCTATTATCTTTCAAATAAATCCGAAACGTGATGTAATTGTTTAAAATGCTTTTTACGGGTTTTAAGAAGTCTATATACACGCACGGAAATTCGTTCCTGAAAAATTAACTTTAAAATATATATATATAGTGGATGCACATATTTGAGAAACCGTTCCATTTATTTTAAAACAGGCTTTTATGTGCGTCGTGGTGCAGTGGATATCGGCTCGGAACGAGAAATCAGGAAGTCGAGTTCGAATTCCAGCTGAATTCATCACAATCACTTACGCACAAATACCCTTGGGAAAGGTATTAATCCGTCTCTTCCTTCCAGTTATGGGTTAAATAACAGGACAGATTGGGTTCTATAGCCTTGGCTGGCAACCAGTCTACCGCAGAAAGCAATAGCAACCTACTGCGGGATAATCTTCTGCCCAGTCAGTCATGTCTCTTTCGAGACATGATCGCCCAAACGTGTATCACGTATGGCACTTAACTGACTGACTGGGTTGAATATTCGAGAACTCTTTCGACACTCCAGCAGGATTCAGACTTGCGTTCTCTTTAACAGGAGGAAAATATATGTATTACCAGATTATGCTGAATGGTATATTAGGCGTCAAATTTCTATTTATTTCCTCCTTAATAAGAAAAAAAATAATGTCGAAAGAAAGAATTTAAAAAAGACACTTTAGAATTTACTATACATATCTATCATAGTAGGTACCTCCACTAATTCATGGGAAAAACAGCATAGAGTAATGCAAAATGCCGCACACTTAACGAAAATAAAGTTTTATCGTCAAAATGTTGATATTATTATTAACAGGAATGATCAAAAAAATTTTTTAATTACTTTTTAATTTTTTTTAATCCTTCCAAATTTTGGTTAGAATGCTTGTTTTGTTTACGTCATCGTCTTCTTTAAAGTTTAACATTGATTTTTTTGGCGCTTTTTTTCTGTTGAAAACATATTTATTTGAAAATTCATGTAAAAAATAAAATAATTGTCCGATTTTAATAAAATTTTCAGAACTTATTCACAAATGAATGAAATTATTTTTTTAAATGTTTGTTTTGAGAAAATATTGGTAAAAGAAAGTTGTTTTTTTAATGTGTTACCCCTAACTTACTTAATTTCATTAAATTTCGCACAGAACCTTCAGGTTTATTGAAATTATTTTTTTTTTTGTTAAAAGTAGGAGTCATTGAAAATTGCAAATCGCCTACGTTTTTTTTTCAAATTTGTACCATTTAGCTGGAAACCTGCTATGAATTGAAAAATAATGAATCCAATAAAACTATGACATTACTTAATTAAAAAAGCTTTTAATTGTTTTTGTAAATAAGTTATATTAAGTACATTATTGTCTGAAGAAATAAAAATTTTCTGATGAATAATGAATTTTTACCAGAATTGTTTCATTATTTTTTTTACATTTTAATTATAATAATTTATAATAGTTTAAAATCGTGTAAAATTCTGTATTGGGGTGATTATGGGATGTGATATAATAATTAATTGAAAACGAAATTTACGAGTTCAAAATTGCGAAGATTAATAAACGTAGTTACGCTATTTATTTTTAAAATAATTTTTAATTTATTATATTTTTACCTTATTTTCATGTATGGTAGACTGAAATTGTTTTTTCATTTTAAAACTTTCATTTTAAAATCACTTATCGAAAATTTATACTGAAAAGTGGAGGTGCCTATATCTTAAAAAGACAATTAGAACATCATTCGAAGCAAAGAAATTAATCTAAAAAGAAACGTCAGCAGATTTGTTTGTGTAAAATTAACTGCAATGAAAGACTAATACATAAGTTTAATTTAAACAAAATGTAATTATTTCTCATGTAGATTTTTTTTTATCTCTGAGCTAAATTAATCCGTACTAACTAAAACATATCCGCGATTTCAGCACTCACAAAATCTCCCAGTTTCACTATACAGCTTTAAACTTCTCTTCACAAATCTCCTTGAAACATAATACTCAAATCTGTATTTTTTCGATTGACGAAAGTGCAACTGAAAACTGAATATTCTTCCTCTGCTTTTTACTTGATAAGAATCGTCTTTAACATCCTAAATCAGTTAGGCAGTAAAATGTTCCCTCTTACTTTTATATACGGGGGCGAAGAAGATTTAAATTTCGGAAACGTGTTACTACTCCTACTCAAAATTATAAATATGACAATGGAATTTGTAAGATCCGTCTTCTATATAAGAGTCTTGTTACGAACACCAAAACATTGTCATCTTACGATGTGATCTGTAAAGTTATCCACTCGAAAGAATTGTTTCAACAAATCCTTGCTTGGTATCAACTAATTGACTTGTATCTTACATCAACTGGAAGAGACAAAAATATCCGACCACATCGTTCTGTAAATGAAAGTTATCTTCTTCGTTTTCTAATTATCGTTAATATTGTGTACTGGAAGAATAAATAAGTGGTCAACAAGTTTCTTACTAGTTTTGCACTCGAATTTTATTAATGTTATTATAACTTTGTCCGGTTTTGTATTTACAATTTTAATTATCTCTTTGACTGGTTCTTGATATTTCTGTCTTTTCTTTATTACAGTGCATCTTGTCAGGAGTTATTTTGCCATCCTTGTCGTTATATTAGCTGTGTGTGTTTCACTCATCCATAGGGCTCCAACGAAGACTGGAGACGAAACAATGAGAAAAGACTTTAAAAGAAATTTACATTTAACTTCACAGATCACCTCATTGTCATTGACGGCAATAAATAATACATTTCACAAATATGTAAGTGTTTCACTTTCTTATTAACGGAATCATCTTTGACCCTAAAATTTTAAAGTTAACTTTCATAAATTAATTCCAATTTTCATTCATTTGAGTCATAAAAATTGATTGATAATTTTACATGCATTTTTAAATAATATGCGTTTCTAGATTTATTAATGTTGCCACAATTGCCTCTTTCCCATTGCATCTCTGCTTTCAGTGCTGTTATACGTGGATATAGTGTCGCTGCCGATACTTGAGTTTAAACACAGATCGCCATAGAACAAATATATTCGACTTTGTTGGGATGTAATGAAAGGAATCTTGCTGCTGGCATCACGTGACAATGTAAAATTGATGCATGTATCTAAACTTATTTATAAATAGGACTTTGCCTGTGTGTGTATGTGTGCGTGTGTGTCCGTTACCTATAGACTCCGAAACAGCTGTATCAATTTTCTTGAAAATTTACGCAGTTGTACGAAAAGCGTCTGTGAGTGTTCTTAGCTAGGTTTTGTGTTGAGGTACCCCCGAGAAATATCGAAAATCGATAATCGATAAAAATCGGGTTATAGAAGGAGTGGTCCAATTTTGATCAAATTTGATACACTCATAGACAAAACATATACACTCATAGACAAAGACATAAGAAATGATATTCAGAAGTTTCAAGGTTGCAGTTCTTACAATAGTGCAGAAAATCGATAATATATATATATATATATATATATATATATATATATATATATATATAAAGCAAGATGTTTGTTTGTGTGTGTCTGTTTATCTGCCTGTATGTCTGTATTTTTCAGCCCTTTTATTTTAGTTTTTGCTTCGGGTTTGGTTCTAAGTTGGTATAATTGTAGTTCTTAGTCTCAGCCATGATACCATTTACTCAGAGGACTTATTTAGCCATGAAAATTCATTTTGCGACGAAAAAAGTTATTTGATATCGATACCAGGAAATCAAAATTTGACATCCATTCATTTTTCTTTCAGTCTACAGTTTCGCTTTAACTGGAAACAACTATTACTTTTTAGTCTTTCGTGCCAACGTCCAAAGAGTCTGAGGTCCAGGACCATGGATTAGTTTTAAAGCTTTCATTACACCCGAGCAACGCCGGGTTATACTGCTAGTGGATATATAAATAGCATTCGAGTCAGAAAAAAAAAGTTTGACAGTATTCTTCGAATGCGTTATTTCTGCTATATGTGACTTTACAAAAGTGGCGACGAGTATTCTTTTGAACTTACGCAAGGAAACAAAAAAAAACAAACAACAACAACAACAAAAAAAACAAACAAATAAAAAACGTAACCTACACGTCGTAATAGAATATTCTGTTAATATTTACCACTTCAACAACGACAGAAAAATATCCAGGCAAACTTAAAAAATTAATCTGCGAAATATTCAGCAGAATACAGGAAAATGGAAGAACTACAATCTATCATGATTCAAATTTTGGCGCTACAAAAGCAACAAGAAGAATACCAATTGCAGCAACAAAAACAGCAGCATGAACAGCAATTATAATTACAAAAATAACAGAAGATTTTTTTAATTATCATTTAATAAAACTACGGAAGAAAAACATCAGGTTTATTCACACCAGATGCTAACTCAATCATTTAACTCAACCATCGAATTTTTATACAATCCAGACGAAGAGATAACTTTTCCAACTTATTATAGAAGGTACAAAAGGATCTTCAAAAGAGATTGTTCGCATTAGAACGATGAAGAGAAAGCTTTTTTAATATTAAGAAAAATTTCCCCTGCTGAACATGAAAAGGATGTAAATTTTATTTTTACAAAAACAAAAAAAAAAAACAAAAAAAAAAACATTTGAGATAAATTTTGATGAAGCTGTAGTAATACTATCAAAAATCTTCGGTGATAGGAATTCATTATTCAATACATGTTGGCAATGTTTTAACTTAGTAAAGTGTGACGATCAAGATTTTGTTCCTTATGCAGGAGTCGTGAATTAAGAATGAGAGAAGTTCAAGTTAAATGAATTAACTCAGGATTTATTTAAATGCATAATATTCGCACAGGGCCGAATTTCTAAAAATTACACGGAAATAAGTTCTAGGATATTTGCTAAATTTAGGAATGTATTCCCAATTAACTTTGCAGAAAAAAAGCAGAAAAGTGTCAGAGTATTGTGAATCTAAAACTCGATACTGCATGGATTGAAGAAAGAGACATTTCACAAATACATAGCGTCCAACTATCTAAGAAAAAAGACTATAGACGTTTTTCAATTTCTAACAGAGCATTAAAAAAGGCGATAAATTTCCCTCAATACCTAATACTTGCCACGGTTGTGGAGGTAAGCATTTCAAAAGTAATTGTTTTTTTTTAGAACAAAAAGTGCTACAATGTGTATGTGTGTGTGGGGGTGGTGAGGACACAAAAGCACTTATTGCAAAACACCCGAGCAACGCCGGGCTAGACTGCTAGTTTACTAAATGAGAGACACGAAATCAGCATACGGAAGATGTAAAAAAGTATTTGAGAGAATTAAAGAATGCGGTTTTAAGATTAGTGAAGGAAAAAACGAATTATTTATGTCCTGAATTAAATATCTAGGACAAATTATCGATGCAAATGGTGAACGACCAGATCCTTCAAGGCCGAGCGCAAAACAAATGTAACAAAGTTACAAGCATTTTTAGGGTTTGCTAATTACTGTCATGTATATATACCAAACATGCATGAATAAAGGGCGCCCTTGAATAACCTGCTAAAGAAAGATATTAAATGGAGTTGGTCAGATAAATGTCCAAGTGCTTTTGAAGAGATTAATAAAGTATTAATGTCAGACTTGTCACTAGCTCATTTTGACTCTAAATTAAAGATTGTGGTTGGATCAGATGAAAGTGATTCGGGTATTGGAGCGGCGATACTACACAAATATGAGGACAGAAAAACTAAGCTCATGCTTCAATATCATTAATAACAGCTGAAAAAAACCTACACCCGGATAGAAAAGGAAGCATTGGCCACCATATTTACTATATATTCATATTTGGCAGAGAGTTCATACTACAGACAGACAATCGTCCATTATTGTCCATACATGGATCAAAAACGGGTATTCCCGCACATACAGCGAATAGACTGCTGCGCTAGAGAACATTTCTATTAAACTATACTTATAACATGGAATTTCTACGATCCAAAAAATTGAGTCATGTGGACGGACTATCTAGACTAATACCAAATTCTGCAAACCACTTCAAGACACAGTAATTGCGGCTATAAGAGTCGAAAATGAAATCCCTAATGTGTTATATAATACAGTAAGAAATTTTCCCATAAAACTGGAGGAAATAAAACTTAAGTCGGAAAAGACGACTTTATAATAAAAATGAAGAGGTAAATAAGATTTAAAGAAAAAATAGAAAAGTGAATATTACTGGAAATAACACATTTTCATTATGCAATAATGTATTTTTGTATGCAAAAGGCTTGTGGTCCTAGCATTATCAAGAACGTATGCTAAAATATTTCACATAGGACATTCAGGAACTTCTAGGATGAAATCTTTATACGGTGTTATACGTATTGGATCAAACTATTGAAAATTTAGTAAGGTCATGTAAAATTGTGCTCTGACAGCGAAGTCACCTCCTATAAAAACTCAACGATTTCAAACATACGCACCATAATGGGGGCACTAGAGGGTGTCGTCAGTGATGTCATCGCGAGGATCACTAGGGGGTTTCGGGTCTTTCAACATCATACCCCCCCTCACCGCGCCGACCCGACCAGAGATGATCAGCCTCCGGCCCACCCTCGATAAGCGCTTTCAGACACTGTAAAATAACGTTTAGGCTCGGTACGAAACCTTGCAAATGCTTCTGATTGGCGACAGTCAGAGCCACTTTCCATTTAGAGGCGAACCGAACATGAGCTCGTCTGAAACATTAATTTAGACGCAGAATTTCGGGGAATTTTAGCTAACAATTTGGAATCCAGGCACTCTCTCTTTTGATCCATAACCAATTAGCTGTTCTTTCCGCTGTTTCGGTTATGGACTTGAGTGCTTTTCTTTTTTTTACTCCCACTATCCTAATATCTGTTAAGGCTTTGCATAAGGACCTTGCTGCAAATCCTCTAGTCCCCACTTCTATAGGAGTGCAGCTAGCCCTCCAGCCTTTAACCCTGCAACTCTCCAGCAGTTCGTCATATTTTAACTTCTTCCTTTCATGAGCTTCCTCTGCGTTTTCTTCCCAGGGGACCGTCAGTTCCCACAAGACTATCTTCAATTTATGTAAGAAGAAAACTATATCTGGGCGAAGTTTTGTGATGGCAATTTGCTCTGGGAATTTCAATCTTGAGCCTATATCAGCCCTTAGTTTCCAGTCTGTTGCAGGAGATAGCAGGTTTGGATTTACCTTTCTATTTCGTGGGATTTTCGCGCCCGCTTTAATAAATTTTATCTGCCTTGTGTCTGGGTTGTAAACATTCTCTTTGATAGCATTTTGAACTATTTTCACGATCTCTTTTAGAATTTCGTCATGGCGCTACCTGTAACGCCCATCAGCTAGTGCAGATTTACAGCTACTCAGGATATGTTTTAAGGTACCTCTGCGCCCACAAAGATGACAATTTGGCGACTGGGTTTTATACCATAATTGTAAGTTTGTGGGGCTTGGCAGGGTGTCGTATACTCCCCGAATCAGAAATTTTAATCTGGTGTCACCGTGCCATATTTCGGACCATTTGATTTGGCGTTTCAACATAGAGCTCCATTTGGTCCATGCCCCTTGCTGTCTCATCCCGACTTGGATTGCTATTCGTTTCTCTTCTTTGTCGTTTCTGATTTCTTCCTGCAAAAGATGACTTTTCTTTTTTCCTTGCAGTTTGTCATATTTTTCTGAGGAAAAAAAACCCGAGGCCCACGCGTCCAGTAGCTATAGTCCCTAGTATCGCCTTTTCTCGGATTCTTTCTTTTGCTGTATTCAGTTCTTTTGAGGCGTTCCATTTTCTACCTGTATATACTGATATTCCCGCACCGGCTGCTTTGGGATCTTTCGAGCACTCGTACTGGATTGCAGCTCTCACTTTAGCTACTTTAAATTCTTCGTGTAGGTTTTTAAACGGGAGTTTCAGTGCGTTTGTTTTCCCGTATAACGCTGCGCTGCATAGATATCTTGTCAAACCTAACCACCTACGTAGTCGTGATGTTATGCTCCTTTCCATTAGTTCTGCCGTGGAGGAAGTGAAATCATAGATCGTTACAGGCCAGAGTATTTTTGGAAGAATGACGTGTTGATAAATCCAAGCTTTATATCTGCCAGGTAAGCCAGACTTATCAACCCTGATTAGCCACCCTTCTAGATTCTCCTTTGTTAATATTACGGATCTTGAATCTTTTAGGGTTTCATCGAACTGCTTCCCCAAGCTTTTGATGTATTGTAGGTATGTAATCTCCAAAGAGCTTAAATCTTTCGTTTTTCGAAAGCTTACCTTTCTTCATTACTAGGGAACGTGATTTGGAAGCGTTAAAACTCATTCTTGCCCACTTGATGAGTTCTTCGATGTCCTTCAGCAACCGCCTTGCCTCAGTGGCGGACGTGCTGGTTATGGTCATGTCATCCATATACGCGCGAATCGGTGGTTGCCTTACACCGGATCTGGAGACTGATCCTTGACATTCCACTTCAGCCGCCTTTATCAGCATATTCATTGATAATGCGAAGAGAGTCGCTGAAATGGTTGAGCTTGTTATTATCCCTCTTTCAAGATTGTGCCACGCTTAAGTTGAGGTCTTTGTTACTGCCCTCATTCTAAAATCCTTATAGTAGTTTAAAATGAGCTTGGTGAAAGCAGTGGGTATATGGTACCGGATTAGAGCTTCTTCTACCAGACGATGGGAAATTGACCCATAAGCATTCTTAAGGTCTAACCAGAGGACTGCAATATCTCCCTTATTTTCCTTGGCATCTTTTAGTAGTTGGGTAATGGCTCCTGTATGTTCCATGCATCCTGGCATGCCTGGGACTCCTCCTTTTTGAACAGAGGTGTCAATGTAGTTATTTATTATTAAAAATGTTGACAGCCTGCGTTGTGGTACAGTGGATATCGGCTCGGAACGAGAAACCGGGGAGCCGAGTTCGAGTTCCAGTTGAATCCATTGTATTCACTTCCGCGCAAATACCCTTAGGAAAGGTATTAATCCGTCTCTTCCTTCCAGTTATGGGTTAAATAGCAGGACAGATTTGGTTCTGTAGCCTTGGTCGGCAACCAGTCTACCGCAGAAAGCAATGGCAACCTACTGCGGGATAATCTTCTGCCCAGTTAGTCATGTCTCTTTCGAGACATGATCGCCCAAGCGTGTATCACGTATGGCACTTAACTGACTGACTGTTTAATAAACTGAAGAAAATTTTTCCTTCAACATTCAGCAGCGAAATGCATCTGAATTGGTTGATTTTCTTGGCGTTTTCCTCTTTGGGGATCCATATCCCCTCGGAATACTTCCACTGGTCTGCTGTCTTCCCTCTCTTCCAAATGACCTTCAGTAACTTCCATGTAATTTTGGGCATCTTTTGCACACTAAGTACGGTACTCCATTCGGGCCTGGGGCGGAGCTTGACCGAGCTTTTTTAAGCACTAGTTGCAATTCAACCAAGCTAGGTATTCCTATGTCGAGATCAATTGAAGGAGGATCTGGTGTAAGAAGCAGATGGTTTTCGCCAAGTTGTTGCTGCTGGTCGGGGTTGCTTAAGGAGTCTTTGAGAAAAGCATTTATTTCCTCAGTGCTACTTTGTAGCGTTCCACTACGGGTTTCACTCAGTAATTGTTTGGTAAATCCGAAAGGATTGGATATGAAGGCTGCTCTTTTCCGAGCTCTTTCTCTCGTCCTCCGGCGGTGCCATTCGGTCACCTCCTATAAAAACTCAACCTTCGCTGAAAACCGATATTCCATGGTCCAGAATACATATATCTTCGCAGGACGATTAAACGGAGCATACTTTCTAGTGGTAGTCGATAGTTATACTAAATAGCTAGAAATATGAAAATGTAGAAGAACTACTACCATGGTAAGGACAAAAATTTTCACGAGATTTTTGCGAAGTTCGGAGTGTCTGACTCTGTTGTTTCAGATAATGAGACACAATTTACGGCTAGTTTTCTGTAGATCGTTAACAATAGTTAACAATAGAAGATATCACAACGCCTCCTTCTCACCAAAGATCAAGCGGACAAGCCGAATGGGCACTAAAAAATTCGTAGGGAGAGAAGTTAGATGAAGTGATACTACAACAATTTCTGAGTGTTTTTTTAGACTAACACCAAACCTGAACACCGTGTCTGAAACGTCGTTAACAGAGTTGATGTTCACCATAAAGATTAAGTCTATTTTTAATAAATTACTACCAGAACGTAAGAGGAGATCATCAAAAAATAAGAATATAAGTAAATACTTAAACCTGGAGATAAGATATTTCTTAAATTGCATCAACGTGGAAAAGAATTCTGGGAAAATGGCGTAATAAAAGACAAAACGGCAAAATAACATACATGGTACAGGGACAAAGGTTGCAACATAAGCGATACCTTAATCAGTTAAAACGGAGATTCACTGATTTAGAAAGTCTCCGAAAAGAGTTACCTATGAAAATATTGTATGACGCCATCAAAAGTTGTTGAACTAAGGTTTTACGGTAAGAGAAAAAATAGCAACAAATTTTTTAAATATTGAACGAAAGTTGAAGAAATATAGACTCAAGAGAAAGTCATCTCAAAGGGGAGGCGTCATATATGAAAAAGTGTCGCTACTGATATTTGAGTTTGAAAACTTTGAACACAGATCACCAGAGAACAAACATAGTCGACCGCGTTTTGAAGTAATTAGAGGAATCATGCTGCTAGGATCACATGACGTTATAAAAATATAATATGTATAGCACACGGGTGAAAAAAGAAAAAAGTCTGACAGAATTCTTCAAAGGTGTTATTTCTAGTATATGTAACTTTACGAAAAATGCTTAAAAATCTTAATAGAAAAGATATTTGAAATGTTTGCATTTATTTTTTATTTTATTATTATTATTATTATTTGTAGTGTACACGCGTACTGCGGCTGTTCACCCCCGACTGCAACGAATTCGTCACTATGCTGAAAGTCAGAGATGATTCGCAAAGTCCACAGATGGTAAATAACAATAACCTGAATCTTCAGAACGTCAGATCTGTCCAGGTAATTTTTCCACTTTCTTATTGAATTGTGGTCTCCATTTTACTCTGAAAACATAAATAATTTACCCAAATTTAAATTACTTTTTAACTTTTGCATTTCTTTTTTCTTTCGTTATTATATGTACAAAAAAATCAAATACATTTTAAATTATATGTTTAAGTGAAAACTGTTACACTATCTCCCGCGGGGATACTTTCTCTTGTTTGGTTTAATACAGCGGAGAGAGAGAAATTGATATTAGCAATATCATTAGTTATGCTTTATTGTAATACGCGATGTGAGCTTAGGTAAAAAACTATTTTGATACTATCAAATACTTGTAAAATATGGGGAATAGAAAAATTAACTTAATACTATCATGAACTTCTAGAATCCGGGGAATATAAAATTTAACTATTTCTGGGAAAGAAAAGGGAAAAATATAATTTTTATAAATTCCACAGATGGTAAATAAGAGTAACCTGAATGTTCAGAACATCAGATCTGTCCAGGTAATTTTCCAATTTCTTTTTGAATTGTGGTCTTCATTTCACTCTGAAAAGATAAATAATTTACCAAAATTTAAATTACTTTTTAACTTTTGCACTTCATTTTTCTTTCGTTATTATATGTCCGAGAAAATGAAATACATTTTAAATTATATGTTTAAGTGAAAACATAATTGTTGGAAACAGGGGCGTAACGAAACAAAGTGCCATCTGGGGTCGGTATTCATAATGGCACCCCCTTTTTTGAGGAAATATTGAAATTAAATATCCTTAATAGCGTTGATTAGTATTTGAAAAAGCAACAGATTCGAAAATCAGTTGAACAAACGTTATCATATTTTAATCTTTCGAGCTTTTGCAAAAGCAAAGTTACTGATAAATTTGTCAAAGCTTATCTTCTCCACAGTTTCATGTTCGGTTGAAATTAGGAACAAATTGGATAAGCGATCTTGCAACATGCTCCATCTTACGTGACTTAATAAGCTTCAGTTTTGATGAGTTATCTGCACTAGCAAGAGAAACTGTGAGCGCCAAAAAACCGTTAAGCAACCACAATATTTGGTACTGTTTCTTGAACTTGCCATTGATAAATCCATCTCAGCCATTCGATAGCCGATAATTTGGTCATCATGGTCATGTCACGTTCCAGTTTGGAAGCTGCCGCTAAAAAATTTCGAAGTTAGACAACTTCTAATTCAGCACCGTATTCACTGCCGGGATGTGCGTTGTGGTGCAGTGGATATCGGCTAGGAACGAGAAATCGGAGAGCCGAGTTCGAATTCCAGTTGAATTCATTGCATTCACTTACGCGCAAATACCCTTGGGAAAGGTATTAATCCGTTTCTTCCTTCCCGTTATGTGTAAAATAACAGGACAGATTGGGTTCTATAGCCTTGGCTGGCAACTAGTCTACCGGAGAAAGCAATGGCAACCTACTGCGGGATAATCTTCTGTCCAGTCAGTTATGTCCCTTTCGAGACATGATCGCCCAAGCGTGTTTCACGTATGGTACTTAACTGACTGACTAATTCGCTGCTGAGAATTTTAAATTTTCGCTCCAACTCGGCTTCTAGGATTGCTTGCAATGATAATTCAGCGAAGACAGTTTGCAAATGAGACATTGAGTGAAATCCCGCTTCTAGTTCATTTACAAGTCAATCATTCGTAATGATTTCCCTTTACTTTCTGTACAGGAGTTTGACATCCATCATCATCTTTTTCCCCACGTAGATTTCTCTTTCTTCTAATCAGCTTTTATCTGGAATTTCCTTTTTCTTCGCACTTTGTTTTACTCAGATTAACCGTATTTGCATTATTCGGACTCCTGTCCTCATCTTTGTTGTCATTTGTACGACACTTCGGCCGTTGCACGCTCCGGCCTTCTTAGGAGCTAGGAATTTCTAACCGAACCCTTTATGACAACCACTGAGGTATATTATCTTCATTCCTTGCGTAGTAATGTCTCATCTCAGAAATATAGACAAATATTAGATTAACCGATTCAGACACCAGTCTGTCCCTGTTTCGGTTAAAGAAAATTTTGGTTGCATCTATGTGGATTACACACACATCCAAACAGTTACCAGATTCTTGAAGTTTATTTTGGATTAGATTTATTTAGGCACCTTCACTAAAAACAGTATAGTATGAATAAAAAAGGCCCAAAACGTAATAAAAACGAACTTTTTACATCAAAATGTTTATGTTATTATTAAGAGGAAAGATCAAAACATTTTTAATTATTTTAAAAAGTTTTTGAATCTTTACAAGACATGCTTGAAATTTTGGTAAAAAATTTAGTTTTCGGATAACCAAACCGTTACGAGAATTTACAATGACAAACAAAATTATTTGGAAATAATTGTCAGATTTTAATGAAACTTTCGTGACTTATTCACAAATAAATGAAATTATTTTTTAAATTCATATTTTTTTAAAATCTTGGTAAAAATATATTCTTTTTACGTCTGTATCCCACCTCCACGTAAATTCATGAAAATTTAAGAAATTAAATTTTGTTAGGAAAAGTGGTTATATTTTTAAACGCAGGACTCATTGGGGAATGTGAATCATCTATTATTTTTTTAAATATTTTACCTTTATTTCCAAAAATCTGCTTCCAATAGTAAAATAAAAAATGCAATAACATTATGACATTATTTAATGTAATAAGCTTTTCATTGCTTTAATAAATAGTATATATTAAGGACATTATAGTTTGAAGAAAAAAATTCGATTCATAATGAAATTTTAAAAGAATTGTTTCATTTTTTGGAATTATAATAATTTATAAAGTTTGTAATATACTTTTGAAATATTTCAAAGATTTGTTGTCGTTAGTTTCTTGACTTATTAAGTTAATTACTAATCGAAAATTGAAAAGTTTAATGCAAATCGTTGTGCCTTCGTATTTTTAAAATAACTTTTTTTTATGTGTATTTGAAGTTTTTTATGGCAATTTCTATGCGTACATTAAAATCTCCTGTATTTCACGGTTTCTTCCCTATACGGGAAAAAAGTGTGTACAATTATGTCACTTGTCGCCATACACTTATCTGTCAAGCTATCATCACATATCAAATAAAGTGGAAAGGTTAGAAATTTCAACTCTTTTTTTAAGAAATAATTTTATCCTAAATTTCATACTATAAATTAGTAATACTTGTGTAAATCAGATTAATTTAACATTAAATTTGCTAATTTTCCAAACATAATGTGTCAGATATATATATTTTATTTTTACAAGATTTATAAATCCGAGAATTAACTTTTGTTTACAAATGTGTCGATCACTCAAAAATAGCCGAAAAACTGAAGGATTAAAAAAATTGAAAAATTTTAAATTCCAATCAATATAATTTCGGTTTGAAATATACCAGAATATTTTGCTTACTGGAAATAATAAATTTCATCATTTAGCTTTCAATTAAAACTAAAATAAAAGTTTCAAGAAAAGCTTTTTATTTTTAAAAATTCATTTTAAAAGATAGTTATCGAAAACGAGTTGAGATACCTTGATTTATTTGTTCTAGAATTCCATTCCAGTAAAACAAACGTGGCATGAAGGAGAAGTTTTCATTTGAAAGCAAAATGATTTGTGCATCGTTGAAGATTTTCACAACGTAAATTGAATTATTTTTCATATGTGGTTTTCTCTTTTTTTACCTTCTAGAAAAGCAAAAATTGGTGATTAGATATTTTTTATTCAAATGACCAAATGTTGAACCCTCTGTTAAGTGATAAAAAATATTTTCTCAAAGTTTTTTTTTTATCAAAAAAGTATTCATTATGAAATTATTTTATTAATGAATTAAATACCAAAACTTTCATCAAAATTTCAACATGTTGTTCACAGTTGATTTTGAAATCATTGAAAAAACAAACAATTTAGGACATTTTATTTTTATTGAAAATAATTTTAAAATGATCCCAAATTATTAACGTCGATTATCGCAACACAAAAACATGTGGGCGTCAAATATATATACTGGTTGTACAAAATATACAATATAGTGGGGATGTCTTTTGGAATGTCCTGGTGTGGTCATAGTCTCAGCGAGAGGATGCTCACAGCAGGGCCAAATCAAAGTACCAGCATTTCCGACAGTCGTCCGAGATTATTAAAAGCTGAGGTCGATAATAGGGTGGCATGTCATGTGTTTGTGATCTTCCCAAACAAAAAAAAAAAAAAAGAAATAAGTATGAAAAAAATTGAATAAAAATAACAAAATATTAGTTTTCGATTTTGAAACATTATAACTTAAAAATGAATTACCTCGTTTTCAATTTTATTTCACCTGCAAAACGCCGTCTCCATAAATTATGGCCCGGGGACGACCGCTCCCATCCCTAATCCGCCACAGGTTGGAAACATGATTAACATTCAATTTCGATATAAATGCTATTCAATAGTTGAAACATGTACCATTCTCTTTTATAAAATCTTATTCCGAGCGTACAGAATAGATAATCTCACAAAAGGATTTACTAGTAAAAATATTTGAAACTCTTCATTTATTATTCACTACAAAAAAGGGTTTGAAATTTATCAAATTGTTTGGCATGGAACATTTGAACGATCTATTTACATCACATGTTTCCAGCCAGTCACGTCGACACAAAATTTATTAGAAAAGTATTAGAATATTGGATGTGCGTTGTAGTGCAGTGGATGTCGGCTCATTCACTTACGCGCAAATACCTTTGGGAAAGGTATTAATCCGTCTCTTCCCCCAGTTATGGGTTAAATAATAAGACAGATTGGGTTCTATAGCTTTGATCGGTAACCAGTCTACCGCAGAAAGCAATGGCAACCTACTGCGGGATAATCTTCTTCCAAGTCAGTCATGTCTCTTTCGAGACATGATCGCCCAAGCGTGTATCAGGTATGGCACTTAACTGACTGATTACAATATTAAACATATCTTTCGTTCATGGAGTTTTAAAAGTTTCATATTTTTATCTGTTTGTATTTCAGGAAGTCATAAAAAATATGGGTCGAACAGTCAGTCAATATTTGAATCTATTAAAACAACATTTGGATATTGAATATAACATTGTGTGTGAGCCTGCAAGAAAAATAGATTTGGAATGCCATTTTCCAAAATTCTGTGTCTCTCTGCTTGATACCAAGGACGCTATCTTTTATTGCAATCTTCTGACAACTTATACTTACATGGAAAACTTGATGCGCCATCTGCAGTTGTCGGTGAGTTAACGATATCCGAAAATAATTTATAGTTTCTTATATTTCTATAATTTACATGCTTTTGATCCTTTTTCGTGTGTTTCTTACGATAATCAAACTTATTCGAGTAGAAAATGGAAAATATTTCACGCCTTGACATTAGTTCTAATGACATATCATATTCAATAACGTTTCTTTAATATGTGAGAATTTTATTTTATTTTTTCTTTCTTTACAGCTTTCGGATTCTGATGTAATAAGTGAAGATATGGACACTGAAATTGTTGTTCCTCGAAACCTCCCAATTCGGTATGGTCGATGGTTAACTATGCTAACAATAAGCACATCACTTAATCAAGTTCAGTACATTCAAGAAACACTGTTCGCAATATCAAAAAGAACCTTAGAAATGTGATGTAAGCACCAATCAATGACGTGTGTGCCATTTAATTACTTTTCATATTAATATTATTTTTTTGACTTCATATATGTATTTAATTATATTAAATGAAAATTTTTTCCGACTGCTTGAAAAACCCAACTTACCCGAACGCTATGGACACTTCTTATGTGTTTTCTGCCAGTATTAAACACAAGTCGGCTTAGAAAAATAAATCAGTGTCGTATAGCATAGAACAGAAGGAGGGTGCGTCGGAGTCTGATCAGCTCTGACGGGGTCAACTCATCGAGGGTAGTATGATGTTGCAAGACCCAAAACTGTCCAGTGACCTGACGACATCCTCCTGCGCTACAGAATGTGCGTATTTTCGAAGTGTTTGATCATTTTTATTCATCAATCAGAGACTTATCAAAAATCAAAATTTACATATTTACCTATTTTTACAAATTTCTATTAGAAATCTTTTTTCATTTTTTGCTACTTCTATCGACACGATTTTTAATTTTAACAATATTTCGAAGGAAAATAAAGTTGTTTATAAACGAGATGTGTCTTTTTATTTCATTTTCTTGTTCATTCTTCATTTGCAACGTTTTTATATTTATGCACACATTTTGTTCTTTAAATGTAATTTAATAAATATTCTTCATTTGCAAACGAGTTATTACGCCTTTCACCTTTAGGACTAGGTGGTTCAATCACAGGTCTACATTTAAAATAGAAAACTTTAAAAAATGTACAAATTCGGCTAGCCACGTGTGGAAATTGAAATTAAAATATGGAAAAACCCAGACATAACGAGGAGTATAGTGAAAACAGCCAAGTCTTATAACAGTGGCAAAATATGTAAACTGTGTCAGGAAGAAAAGTTAGCGATTATGCTATTCTCAAACAAAGGTTAATTATTGAATGAAAGAACAGAAATTATGACTAACTGTAACCATACACTTTCCTGAATGTCTAGAAATTCGTGAGTTTTCACATATACCTAATATTAATTAAATTCAGGTATCATTGGGGAATGCTAATCAACTCTCTTTTTGTTTTTTGTTTTTTTTAATTAGCCTATTTTCAGGAAATCTGCTCCGAATTGTGAAAAGAAAAATGTAATAAAACTATGCCATTTTTTATGTAGATAAACTTTTAATTGGTTTTATAAACAATATATATAAGGGTAACATAGTCTGAAAAGAAAATTTTTTCAATGAATAATGAATTTTTACAAGAATTGTTTTCATTTTTATTATTTCTTATTATAATAATTTATAAAGTTTCAAAAATCTTTTAAAATTTTCCTCCTTCAACGTTAATCTTAGGTTGTTAAATTAATGCGTGAATACTATATGTAATAATCGGAAATTGAAAAGACATATAATCGAGCTATTAGATTTTTAAAATAATTAAAACATTTTGATTGTGTGCGTATGATGACCCATATTTTCTTTGTACGGGTGGCCGTACGTGATATATATCATTAAAAGTCACGTTTTTAAAAGGTTACGCTCCTTACAGGAAAAAATTAATATTATATAAACATTTTCGGCAGCATACAATTCTTTCATCTCGCTTCTGTTTCCTATGTCCTACATTTCAACATTTAACGCTTTGGAAATCATCCCTTCATAATTTAAAGCAAGTTTCATTTTTTAATTCATAATTTCCTAATTTAAAAAAAAATGTAATTGTGAAATTCAAAATTTGTGGAGATACCTAATAAATAATATGAAAAATAGATATTAAAAATAAAAAATAATAAATGTTATAAAATTTCATAAATTATTGAATTACCTTTGTCGTTATATAATTTCATTCTGTTATTAATTTTAAAATTATTTTAAAAGAAAGTTTTAAATTATTTTTATTTTTCATAAAACATCTTCAAAAGTAAGGCTAAACTAACTACCCATCACACCAATTCGTTTTTTGATAGTACTGCTATGTATCGTATTTTCTTATAATCATATCGCCCCAAGCAAGGCATTTTACTGCCATTGGTGTGCAGGGGGTTACAAGGGAGGAAAGTTATGAGAAAGTGTGACAGGTTAAAGAGGAAGTCAGAAAGTGGGCAAGAGAAGGATAAGAATACTGATGAGAGTGGAATGGATAGAGAAAGAAGCATGAGAGAGAGAGAGAGAGAGAGAGAGAGGATACAGGTTAGTGAGATAGAAGATGACTATTGACTTTACATTTAAATTCTTGGAGATTGTAGCTGTCGGGGAAGCAAGTAAATGGAAGGGAATTCCACAGGCGGGAAGTGTGGGAAAAGTTGTTGGAGTAGAATTTGAGTTTGCATTTTATTGGTTTCACAGTAAAAGGGTGGGACCTAGTTACAAATCTTGTGGCTCGAGAAAATTCATATATAGGGGGAAATAGTGAGCTAAGTTCATCGGAACGGAAGCCGGGAAAGTATTTGTAGATGAGACACAGGGAAGCCACATTGCGCCGGTGAGAAAGTGACTATATTTGAGCTGCCAAGTCGGGATCGATCACATTACAAATTCTCCGTTGGAATTTGTCAAGGATCCCTAGGTGGATAGCAGAGGCACCCGACCAGATATGGCAGCAGTATTCAATACCTGTTATGTATGTTACGGAATGCATTAAGTGATGTATATTAATTGTCAGGGGTGCTGTCCCATTTGCTTACGAATCGGTAGTAAAATTTGCATTTTGTACACGCCATATAAGTCGACCCTAGCTTAGTAAATAGTTTTACGCTTGAAAACTCGACTAATACATCGGAATTTTTAATGACAGAACAGAAAGGAAAAGATCGATCTTACAAAAAATTTCGCATAAACCAGAAACCAATAATTATGATAATACGAAAGATTATAATAATCTTCACAAGCTTCTTCCCTTTGTAACTTCAAGCTACGTTTTATGTAATACCGTCTATTTCAGTTCATGTTCTGCCATCTATAAAAACAAACACATCACGTAGGTTACTTGATGTTTTCTCTGTGCTTCAATAATAATAAATCTCTCAATGTGGGGACTTCGATGTGGTGTAATGGTTAGCAGGGTTGTCTTCTTAGAACCATTACAACTGAGTAGTCAAATTGAACATCTAAAATTTAAGAGACAACTGAAAATCTAAAATCAACTTAAGACACTACTGAACATATATAACCAAGATACGAAACAATTAAACATTTAAGATGTAGCATTAAATGAATTAAAATTGGTATGATCGGTTCAGACTTTGTCATCATTAGAAAATGTCTCGATATGATAACAGATCTCATAGAGAAAATATTAAGTACCAAATCTACAGTCAGTTCTAGAATGTTATGACACTACTTTGTCTTTGGAATTCACAATATATACCAACCAGACAATATAATCGATGGGACTAAATATTGTGACATAAGAAACATAAATGTTATTTGATATATATTGTCATGGCGGCATCACCAACAACTGAATGAACTCTTCCAACCCTTACATATACCTCCCCTCACAAGAGGTGAGAGTAGATAGCCAGGTAGATAACCTAAGTAGCCCGAGAGAGTAGTCTGAGGAGAGCGTCCTGAACATAGCCGAGTCGTCTATTACGAGTCCCTGTTCGAGAGTCGAATTATAGTATTACACACTAACCCGTTCTACTAACAAAGTTTCAAGTGTTGTATTTTGCAGTGTTTAATATATATTCGTTATTTCCTATTTAGGTTGTTTTGTGTTATTCTTGCTGGACCTTTAACCGGGTCCACGACATATATTGTATCCTCGACTAAGTTAATGGCCGAAAATTTCTTCATAATTAAGAAAATATATATTAAACGAATAAACAATGAAAAAAAGAAACAGAAAATGATAGAAAATGTAAAATATTCGCCATTTTCATGATCATAAACGTACCGTGGTTCAAATATGTGCAAAAAGTTACAAGGGTATTGCATATGATTATAGAATATTATTATTGTAGACATAGACCTTATTTTGAAACCTGTGTACTTCTTGATCTGTATTTTTTAGCATAATCGTCATACAGGAATCGGGCGATCTTAACTTTTATTGTTTTGTGTTATTATTTAAAAATTGTCAGTTTGTAAATGATGGTGGAGTGTTTTCGCGTTGCTTTCCCCACCAATGTAAATGCAAAGACTTCTTTCTCTTTAAGTGGTGGCAACCGAAGCCGAAAGAACCAAACTACCCCGTTATTTAACCAGAAGTCAGAAGGAAAAGAAATCGATTCATGCTTTCACAAAATAATTAGTGCGAAAGTGAATGCAATATACAAGGCCGAATTTAGGAGTTGGGTCGCCGATTCCATTTTCTGTGCCTATAACCGTTACAACATCCAGATATTTACAATGGATTGATCACATGATCATTTGCTTAAGTTGATTATCTCACCTCGACGTTTCTTGTTGTGTAAGCTGAGATGCATTTTCACAGTGTTGCAATTTAAAATATTATTAGTATATGGCTGTGGTCGTTTGTTCTTGAGTGTGTGTAACAAGACCTCCTATATATTACCAAGGCCGAAGCGATGAAATGTGACGTCACGGTAGTAGAATCATGAATTAGCGTAGCAGCCGTGTCTCTCACTTCATGACAATGTTGATAATCACAAAATCGTTTTTTTATAAAGATTTTAAAACTTTTTAAAATGTAACAAGAAAAAAAGGAAAGACACATGTTTTTGATTTATGCTGGTTTTATTAATTTTAATTAAAAATAAGGCAAACAATACTTAATAAGAAAATATAAACATTATTGTTGACTACTGACTGTCGGTCGTGTTTGTAAATAAACACAGTTTTAAAGACAAAACTTTTCATTTATTCGTCTAAATTCTAAAAATTTAACAAACACTGCTTAAATTTTCATATTTTTAATTTAATTATGAAAAATCACAATCACTTTTGTTTTAATTGCAAGAATTTTTAAATCAGAATCACTCAAATATAGCAATCAAGCAACCATTAGAATTTAGGAACAACCAAGAAGCAACAATAAATAAGCAAATTAATTAAAAATATTAAAAAATGCAACAATTTAAATTCAAGCAAATTAATTCAAACTAAATAAGTTTAAGTTACTGTTTTTTAAAAATCAAGCTTATAAAAGTTTTTTTATGTCTCAAAATTCAGTTGAATGTTTGAAGTTTTATTTTTTTACTTAACTTCTTACAAGTAATAATATTATCATTTTCCTTGCTACAAAAATTCTTTAATAATGCATTAGAAGAGCTGCAGATAATCATTTTTTCAATGCTGTGACCTTCACCACATGAGTCAACATGAAAAAGAAGTTCATCATTAGCCAAAACATCCAATTTTATGTACATAGACAATTTTCTTTGATTCATTGAATGAAGAAAAGAAGGATTCTTTACAAGTTTGTTAATAACAATATAATTGTATAGTACTAAATTTGTTGTTACATCATTGGGATATAACAGAGAACCTCTATTAATTCCTTGAAAATAACTGTTTATATCAGGTCTCTTCCTGATACTAAACTTTTACAACTATAACATTTTCATTTTTTTTTAAACGGCATAACAGCAATAAATAATTATGAATCGAACGAATTAACGATAGGATAGCTAAATCTGAAGTAGATTTTTAAAAACGTCTTGAGAACTTTTAATCCAATAGATTTATTAATATCAACAAATGTCTTTAGGGAAATTCTGCTAAAAAACAACGGAGTTCGAATTTTAAAATAATATTTTGAAATATTTTGATTGAATCCATTGTTAATCCTACTGAATGAAATAAAAAGATACATTTTTACCTTTAAAAAAAATACACCTAAAAAATCCTAGGATATTTGGTAATTCAATTACATTTTTAAAATATTTTAATTGTAAAAAATGAAAAAAAAGTAAAAATTAATGTTTCTATTTCATTTATGATGTTAAACTGTTCATAAAAAATCATTTGTTTGCAAAACTCTTTTTTGGTTAATGTTTTACTTACTAATGAATTTTTTAAGGATTAAAAAACCCTAAACCAACTACAAAAGATTTATTCTTCAGTTAAAATTCTAATTTTTTATTTCCAATTTTTTTCTTTGGATTAATATCGACAATTAACTTCAAATTATCAAAAATAGGAAAAACTGTTTGGAAAATATATGTTGATGGTGTTCATTTTGTGCTAAATATTTTCTAAAAATTAAATATTTTAAAAATTAGGTTTTAAAATTCAAGTGTGGTGTGATTTAGGCCTGTATGTTTCAAATAAATTCAAAAATTATTCAGAAATAATAGGTTTAAACAAAGTGTAAATCATCATTTTCATGTTTTAATTTTCGGTAATAGTGATTTCTTGACTTTTGTAAGAAATAATTTCACGGAGTTTTCAAATAAAAAACCTTAAAAATAAAACAAATTCTTTTAAAATTGACTAAAAAATAAATTTTGTAGTTTTTGTTAATACAAGAAGAATAAAAAAATTTAATTCAGGAATATTTTTTCATGTTTAAAAATGATTCATAAAGTTGCAAGTATACAAAAGTTAAGTAAGATTTTACTTTCTATTCCTAAGAAGTTTTTTAAACATTTCATTGAAAAGAAAACATTATTTTCTTAAATAAAATATCAATAAAATAATAATTCAAATATTTTTAGAAAATATAATGTTTAACAACTTTTTCGGCTTCAGTTTAATTTTTAAAACATTTCGAAAAAAAACTTACGAACGAATAGCCATAAATTTTATTTTTTTAATTCATATATTTTTTAAGATAATTTTTATTTCAATTTTATTCAAAGAAATAAAAATAATATCTTATTTTATTATATTAATTTAAAAGATACATTATAAACAAAGTGCTTTCTTTCTTGCGCTACGGCAAAACTAATTTTTTAACAAATTTTGATTTTAGCGACTGTTGAAATAAATGGTGATAAAATTTTAACTACTCACTTTGCTCAATGGACTTGTAGTAAAATTCTCCCTTTTAATGGCATGTTTCCATTTATCAAATAAATGTCTATTTTTGGAAACGAAAAACAATGAACTTTCGGTCCATTTTTATAATTCCCTTTACAATTTGGTTCTGAAAATAAGTTAACGCTAACGGACGCCGAGTAGTAAATAAAACAACACTACTAAGTGTGACGTCAGCAAGTCAACTTTAATCATAGAACAGACCTGGTAATATAGCGACGGCCGAGGTGTGTAACTGCCTGCGTGCCTGCGCGAGTATGAAAAGAAAGAGAGAGTGTGTTTATGTGTGTGTCTGTCTCCCTATTCACTCATCAAACCAATTTCTCTTTTCTGATACTCAGCAGAAATTAATTGAACCATATCAACAATTTCAGTCACAACAGATGCTCTCTACCTGATGACAAAACTTTCACTTTATCCTCTCCTACAGTCGATAATTAAATCCGATTTTTTTCCGCCTAATGAAAGTTACATTTTTAATCTTATGTAATATAATAATCTGGCCCGACCGAAGAAGGCGATGAAGCGTGGGTGTTTCCGGTCATTGAAAGGAACGGATGTTTGTTTGACTCTATTTCCGACAGATGCAGAAGTGACTCTGAGAAATTACGTAGGCGTCGAGTAGGCGTCGCGAATCGAGGCAAAACTTGGAAGATATATAAAGGCCTCGAAACAAGAAGTCACAGACGAGTCTCCAGAAGTCGACAGTAGAAGAGAAGTCGAGTCCCAGTCAGCCTCGACAGGAGTCAGGCTCGACAGGCAGTCTAGGCAGAGACCCAGACAAGACCAGAAGTCTCGAGAAGTCGAAGAAGAAGCTAGACGAGATAAGCAGAGAGAGGTTACACTCACGTCGAACCCCACGTCAGCCCCTGGAAGCGCTCCCTCAACTCTCTGTCCACTAGGCGACACGGTCCATCGTCGTTAATAAAAACACAAGTCATATATTTTTATATATACCCCCGTGTTAGTCTGTTTCTTGATATACAACACTTATATAAAAGTAAAACTAAATTAACGCTCAATTTTCTATCGATTCTTTACATGACAAAAGTCATTCTAAATATGTATCGAATGTGGGTGAAACTCTTAATTAATTCATGCACGAATGTGGGTGAAACTCTTAATTCATTCATGCACGAATGTGGGTGAAACTCTTAATTCATTCATGCACGAATGTGGGTGAAACTCTTAATTAATTCATGCACGAATGTGGGTGAAACTCTTAATTCATTCATGCACGAATGTGGGTGAAACTCTTAATTCATTCATGCACGAATGTGGGTGAAACTCTTAATTCATTCATGCACGAATGTGGGTGAAACTCTTAATTAATTCATGCACGAATGTGGGTGAAACTCTTAATTCATTCATGAACGAATGTGGGTGAAACTCTTAATTAATTCATGCACGAATGTGGGTGAAACTCTTAATTCATTCATGCACGAATGTGGGTGAAACTCTTAATTAATTCATGCACGAATGTGGGTGAAACTCTTAATTCATTCATGCACGAATGTGGGTGAAACTCTTAATTCATTCATGCACGAATGTGGGTGAAACTCTTAATTCATTCATGCACGAATGTGGGTGAAACTCTTAATTCATTCATGCACGAATGTGGGTGAAACTCTTAATTCATTCATGCACGAATGTGGGTGAAACTCTTAATTCATTCATGCACGAATGTGGGTGAAACTCTTAATTAATTCATGCACGAATGTGGGTGAAACTCTTAATTCATTCATGCACGAATGTGGGTGAAACTCTTAATTCATTCATGCACGAATGTGGGTGAAACTCTTAATTAATTCATGCACGAATGTGGGTGAAACTCTTAATTCATTCATGCACGAATGTGGGTGAAACTCTTAATTCATTCATGCACGAATGTGGGTGAAACTCTTAATTCATTCATGCACGAATGTGGGTGAAACTCTTAATTCATTCATGCACGAATGTGGGTGAAACTCTTAATTCATTCATGCACGAATGTGGGTGAAACTCTTAATTCATTCATGCACGAATGTGGGTGAAACTCTTAATTCATTCATGCACGAATGTGGGTGAAACTCTTAATTCATTCATGCACGAATGTGGGTGAAACTCTTAATTCATTCATGCACGAATGTGGGTGAAACTCCGCGTCCGTAACAATGACTCCAAAACGCCCTTCTTTCTTTTACCCAACTTTCTAAAACAGGACATGGAATTTTCTAATTTTAAATTTAGGAGACACATTTCAACGATATGTCAGAATTGGTAAGAAATATTTCAACATTTCGATTTTTAAGGATCTTATCCACAATTTCTAATAGGAAGCTCCTATATAAACATTTCATATTTTTCAGTATCAATCTGCGGAAAATACAGATGATTCGGAAAGAGTTGGATGAGTCTAATGGGGATTTTTAATGGTTTTCATTAAGTTTTAAACATTTACAAAATCCACTGAATTTTTTCTGAAGTTACTGACTTTCAGGTACATCTAAAATATATCTGTAAAATATATCTGTAAATGTATATATGTAAAATTTAGGATATATGTAACTAAAACGTATCTCTTAGGTACCTCTACTTATTCACTGAAAAAAAATAGCCTAGCATGACTTTAAAAGGATCCAAATTAAAACAAAAAATTATCGTCAAAATATTTTATTATTAAGAGGAAAAGTCAAAGTATTTTTTAATTATTTTTATTAAATTTTAAATCCTTTCTAACCTGTTCGAAATTTTGTTTAAACATCTTGTTTTTTTTTTCGGCAGCGAAAACGTAATATTTCCAGAGTTTAATACGGCAAACAAACAGTAAAGAATTAAAAGGCGACATACATTTAGCTTCACAAATTACCGCATTGTCATTGTCATTGACAGCAATAAACAATGCATTTTACAAAATATGTTTCATTTTTTTTTTTTTATTAAATTTTCACGGAATTATCTTTTACAAAAAATGAGCAACGGCTTTCTCGTTAACAAAAAATTGTCAAAAGGAGCCATTTTACTAAGGAATCAAAAAAACGTTTTTTTTTATTAAACTTTCACGGAATTATCTTTTACAAAAAATGAGCAACGGCTTTCTCGTTAACAAAAAATTGTCAAAAGGAGCCATTTTACTAAGGAATTAAAAAAACGTTTTTTTTTTATTAAACTTTCACGGAATTATCTTTTACAAAAAATGAGCAACGGCTTTCTCGTTAACAAAAAATTGTCAAAAGGAGCCATTTTACTAAGGAATTAAAAAAACGTTTTTTTTTATTAAACTTTCACGGAATTATCTTTTACAAAAAATGAGCAACGGCTTTCTCGTTAACAAAAAATTGTCAAAAGGAGCCATTTTACTAAGGAATTAAAAAAACGTTTTTTTTTATTAAACTTTCACGGAATTATCTTTTACAAAAAATGAGCAACGGCTTTCTCGTTAACAAAAAATTGTCAAAAGGAGCCATTTTACTAAGGAATTAAAAAAACGTTTTTTTTTTATTAAACTTTCACGGAATTATCTTTTACAAAAAATGAGCAACGGCTTTCTCGTTAACAAAAAATTGTCAAAAGGAGCCATTTTACTAAGGAATGAAAAAAACGTTTTTTTTTATTAAACTTTCACGGAATTATCTTTTACAAAAAATGAGCAACGGCTTTCTCGTTAACAAAAAATTGTCAAAAGGAGCCATTTTACTAAGGAATTAAAAAAACGTTTTTTTTATTAAACTTTCACGAAATTATTTTTTACAAAAAATGAGCAACGGCTTTCTCGTTAACAAAAAATTGTCAAAAGGAGCCATTTTACTAAGGAATGAAAAAAACGTTTTTTTTATTAAACTTTCACGGAATTATCTTTTACAAAAAATGAGCAACGGCTTTCTCGTTAACAAAAAATTGTCAAAAGGAGCCATTTTACTAAGGAATTAAAAAAACGTTTTTTTTTATTAAACTTTCACGGAATTATCTTTTACAAAAAATGAGCAACGGCTTTCTCGTTAACAAAAAATTGTCAAAAGGAGCCATTTTACTAAGGAATTAAAAAAAACGTTTTTTTTTTATTAAATTTTCACGGAATTATCTTTTACAAAAAATGAGCAACGGCTTTCTCGTTAACAAAAAATTGTCAAAAGGAGCCATTTTACTAAGGAATTAAAAAAACGTTTTTTTTTTATTAAACTTTCACGGAATTATCTTTTACAAAAAATGAGCAACGGCTTTCTCGTTAACAAAAAATTGTCAAAAGGAGCCATTTTACTAAGGAATTAAAAAAACGTTTTTTTTTTATTAAATTTTCACGGAATTATCTTTTACAAAAAATGAGCAACGGCTTTCTCGTTAACAAAAAATTGTCAAAAGGAGCCATTTTACTAAGGAATTAAAAAAACGTTTTTTTTTTATTAAACTTTCACGGAATTATCTTTTACAAAAAATGAGCAACGGCTTTCTCGTTAACAAAAAATTGTCAAAAGGAGCCATTTTACTAAGGAATTAAAAAAACGTTTTTTTTTTATTAAATTTTCACGGAATTATCTTTTACAAAAAATGAGCAACGGCTTTCTCGTTAACAAAAAATTGTCAAAAGGAGCCATTTTACTAAGGAATTAAAAAAACGTTTTACCATACACATATATATTTAAAAAATGTGTTGAGTTAATACAAAAGACAATCAGAACAGCAGTCAAAATAAGGTCAGTCAGTCAGTTAAGTGCCATACGTGATACACGCTTTGGGCGATCATGTCTCTTTCGAGACATGACTGACTGAGCAGAAGATTATCCCGCAGTAGATTGCCATTGCTTTCTGTGGTAGACTGGTTGCCAGCCAAAGCTATAGAACCCAATATGTCCTGTTATTTAACCCATAACTGGAGGAAATAGAAGGATTAATATTAGTATTTGTGCGTAAGTGAATGCAAGGAATTTGACGGGAATTCGAACTCGGCCCCTCCATTTGCAGTTCCAAGCCGATATCCACTGCACTACAACGAACATCAAAGTAATAAATAAATAAAGGAACGTTTACAGATTTTCTGGTTTAAATTTAATTAAATTTAATATTTATTTCAAACTTCTAGGTTAGGCCTACAACTACCGTATACATCTACACCCCAAAATTCGACAGACTACGAGTGTCTCAAAAGTTAAGCCAAGTGGAAAATGAAGTTAGGCGACAGTATACGATAACCTGTGCCAAAGGTTCATCAGCTTACACAACCTACCTGTATATAGAGACACTATCTTTTTATATATTTCTATATGCGTTCTATAGCAAACAACACACACCATTAGTGCGGCATATTATTTCGGGATAACTTAGCGAACATGCAAATTTCACCAGGTCTACTGATAACGCATTAAATTCAGCATTAACGCTTGTAGAATGTTGATACCGTATATTACTCATCGTCTACGGCTATATCGTGTTGAATACACCGGTTCCCGTCCGATCACCGAAGTTAAGCAATATGGAGCCTGGTCAGTACTTCAATGGATGACCATTTGGGATACCAGGTGCTATAAACGTTTGGTTTGGGGTTGGGTGCAGGGCTAACAACCACGCCCCGTAAAAAACAGTTTGTTACAGCAACAAAAAGTTGCTGCTCTATGCACCATCTGGGTGTGATGTATGATGATATTACACATCATACCAGTTCGTTTTTTGATAGAAGTGCTGCGTATCGTATGTTACGGAGGAACATTAAGTGGTGTTTATTAATTGTCGTGAGTGCCGTTTCATTTGTTTACTTTTTATACATCCATATAAGTCGACCCCCAACTTTCGAAATATTTTTGGGCTTAAGAACTCGACTTGTACGCCGTAACTTACAGTGACAAAGCGGAAGGGAAAGGATCGATCCTGCAGAAAATCACGCATAAACCAGAAACAATAGTGTTTGAAAAAGATCGACAGATAACAATATTAATACTTATTATTATAAGAAAGATCATAATAATCTTCAAAAGATTCTTTCCTTTGTAGCGCCAATTTACGTTTGACGCCATACCATTCATCCCAGTTCATGTTCTGCCATCTATTTAAACAAACGCGTCATGTAGGTTACTCGATATTTTCCCTGTATTTCAAGAATTCTGTTTCTCTCTCTGTTCATCAGGATTCTGACCATCAGTTTGGTAATGTGGCTCATTAAGCTGATAGTTCTGTGTAGTTCACACTCGTTTGTATCTGGTTTCTTCGGCAGTGCTATAACTATCGACTTGCATAGGTCGTCTGGTATTATTCCACTGTTATAAATTTCGTTTATTATGTCGGTAATTTTTTCTATGCCATATTCTTCTAAGGCTGTCAGCAGCTCTATCACTATGCCGTCTGGACCAGCTGCTTTGTTTCTGTTCATTTTGGCCATTGCAGCTTCCACTTCGGATTTAAGGCAGCGGATAACATATCTGCAGGGCCTGATCAGGTGGCTGACGGAACGGGGGTTGACAGGAGTAAAGGGAGCAAACATACTAGGAGCCACAAGGGATAGGGAGACGTGGAGAACCATGATCGCCTACGTCCTGAAAGGACAGGGCACATAGAAGAAGAAGAAGCGTAAATTGACTCTGCACTTAAAGAAGTTTTGTATACGATAGAAGTTTAGTATGAAAATGAAGACGCTACTTGAGTTTGCCCACCTCCTACCCAGAAAAATCTCGGCATCGAAGTGGCCCCACCACATTCAGAGATCCACAATCGTCACTGTGCGTGTGTCTTCGTCCGTGTCTGCGAGCGTGCGTGTGTGAAACTGGGATGTATTTGTGTGTGTGTGTGTGTGTGTGTGTGTGTGTGTGTGTGTGTGTGTGTGTGTGTGTCTGTAGCTGTCTGTTTTTCTCTGTTTTCTCTCATCAATAATTTTCTCTTTTTTGATTCTCAGCTGAAATTAACTGAAGTATATTAACAGTTTCAGTCACAACAAACGCTCCCCAACCCATGAAAAATTTTCAAGGTTTTTTTTTACTACAGGCGAAAATTGCATCCGATTATTTTTTTCACTTAATGAAAGTTTTATTTTTAACCTTAAATGAAAGTAAAACAAAATCAACGCTCAATTTTCTATCGCTTTTTTACATGACAAAATTCATTCTGAATATACATCTATTGAACAGGTTAAGAGTCTCATCCCTTGTTCCCTGTTTAGGATGTGGTTTCCGGCTTTCTCTTTTCCAATCTTCTCACTTTGTTTTTTTTTTCAATTGGAGTAGATAGATCTATCTATCGCCCGGTTCACACTCCAGCCACGTCTATTGAACAGGTTAAGAGGCTCATCCCTTGTTCCCTGTTTGTACATGGTTTCCGGCTTTCTCTTTTCCAATCTTCTCAGTTTGTTTTTTTTTTCAATTGGAGTAGATAGATCTATCGCCCGGCTCACACTCCTCCCACGTCTATTGAACAGGTTAAGAGGCTCATTCCTTGTTCCCTGTTTAGGATGTGGTTTCCGGCTTTCTCTTTTCCAATCTTCTCAGTTTGTTTGTTTTTTTCAATTGTAGTAGATAGATCTATCTATCGCCCGGTTCACACTCCAGCCACGTCTATTGAACAGGTTAAGAGGCTCATCTCTTGTTCCCTGTTTGTGTATAGTTTCCGGCTTTCTCTTTTCCAATCTTCTCATTTTTTTTTCAATTGGAGTAGATAGATCTATCTATCGCCCGGTTCACACTCCTCCCACGTCTATTGAACAGGTTAAGAGTCCCATCTCTTGTTCCCTGTTTAGGATATGGTTTCCGGCTTTCTCTTTTCTAATTTTCACACTTTGTTTTTTTTTTTCAATTGGAGTAGATAGACTAAACTATCGTCCGGTTCACACTCCACCCACGTCTATTGAACAAGTTAAGAGGCTCATCCCTTGTTCCCTGTTTAGGATGTGGTTTCCGGCTTTCTCTTTTCCAATCTTTTCACTATTACGTAGTCCCTGCACATCAGTGGCGTTACCGCCTTGCTCGGGATGATACGATTAAAAAATAAAACAAAAAAAATATCAACTAGTTTCGTATTCCTCCATCCATCTTAATGTTTTCATGTAGGAATGCGGGTGAGACTTCTCCTCCGTAACATGATTCCAAAACTTCTTTCTTTTACGCAACTTTCTAAATTAGGACATGGAATTTTTTAAATTTTAAATTGAGACGCATGTCAACAAAACAAGTTTCTCAAAATATCAGAATTGATAAGAAACATTTCAACTTTTCAAATATGTAAGAAACTTATCCACAATTTCTAACCAGTTTTAACTTATTTGTTAATTTGCAAAGATCTCTATTCGAAAAATTGTTCCCACACATAACTGTTGGTGAGATGGGTAAATTGTCTTCATTTTATAATTCAGTTACGCGCATGATCATATTGTTTGGATTTTATTGGCTGAACAGTATAGTCGGTTCAAATGGACACCTTCTATGAAAAAAAAAGTGCATCAATATGCAATACACAACGACAAAAATTTGGAAACAGCATAGTGTACTGCTTGGAATTAACACCAAAAGATCAAATACAATATTTCAGATTATTTCGGTATCAATCTGAGAAGAGTGCATAGAATTCAGTAAGAGTTGGATGAGTCTAATGGGGATTCCGTATGTTTATGGTGTGATTACTCGTGAGGGAGAGGTTATTCTTCCATTCATCTTCTCACAGAGCCTCAGACCCAACACGGAGGCCTACGTCAATGTCTTGAGCTGGTAGTACAGCTAAGGGTAAAGAGGGTGGCTGCTGAAAGTTACTATGTCTGTAGTTAGACATAGTGTCTTCTGGCGCTATGTCACACAAGCAGGAAAACCCAGTTATTGTTATCAGACAATTTTAAGTATAAATGCGTTCGAGTATTTTTCCCTGTCAAAATAGAATTAAGATATATGATAATTGTTGTGGCGACTCGTGTTCGAATCTTCGTCGCCAAGTTGTTGTGGATTTCGAGTGAGGAATCGCACAAAATAATGAGCAACAAAACAGATATTTGAGATAGAAAAATAGGTTATATTTAACGTAAAAATACAACTGGAACGCAAGTTAGTGATCCAGGAATACGATTAGTAAGAATTTCATCAGGTTTGAAACAACGTTTACAAAATCCACTTATTTTTTTTTTTAAGTTCCTGACTTTCAGATATATCTAACTAACTGCAGGGAAGAGACGGAGTAATACCTTTCCCAATGGTATTTGAGCGTAACTGAATGCAAGGAATTCAACTGGAATTCGAACTCGGCTCCTCGATTTATCATTCCAAGCCACCACAAAAAACTTCGTAATATGAACATATCTTAACAAGTAGCCTCCACACAGGAAACTAGAATCTGTATTTTTTTTTTCTATCGACGAAATCGTATTAAAAACTCGAACGTTTTCTCATTGATTTTTACTTGACAACGTCGTTGTTAACGTACTAAATCACTCTTGCATTAATACATTTATCTTTTATATTCATATACGGGAGTGGGTAATATTTTAATTAAGGAAAACAGTTACTATTTGCACTCAAATATCTAAATATGACAGTGGAATTTTAAAATCTGTTCTCTATAAGCATGCGTTTCACACCAACACCAAGACATTGTCATCTAACGAATTGATCTGGGAAATTCTTCGCCGAAAGAATTCTTTCAATAAATACTTGCTTGATATCAACTAACTGACTAGTATCTTACATCAATTGCAAGAGACAAACATATCGGACCACATCGTGCTGTAAAAGAAAGCCATATTGATCGTTTTCTAATCATCATTAGTATTGTATACTGGAAGAATAAGTAAATAGTCGACAAGTTTATTGTTAGTTTTGAACTTGAATTTTATTAATGACACCATAATGTTCTCAGGTTTAGTATGTATGTTTTTAATAATCTTAATTCTTGAGGCTATTTCCGTTTTACATTCTTACAGTGCATCTTGTCAGAAGTTATTCTGCCTTCTTTGTCGCTAAATTGACGGCGTGTGTGTCACTCATCCATGGAGCACCAACATCGACGAGAGGCGAAAAAAACTGCAAAGACTTAAAAAAAGACATACATTTAGCCTCACAAATCACCTCATTGTCATTGTCAGCAATAAACAATACATTTCACAAATATGTAAGTATTTCACATTTTTATTAAGAATCATCTTTGATCCTAAAATTTCAAAATTAAATATCATAAATTAAATTACAGGTTTCGTTTATTTTTCTCATAATCATTGATTAACAATTTTACATTGATTTTAAAATAATATTCTTTTCATGATTTATCAATGCTGTAAAAATTGCATATTTTACACTACATTTCTCTCTGCTTTCAATGCTAAAAAGAATCAATAGAAAAGATATATGAAACTGTTTGCTTTTATTTTGTTTGTAGTGTACACACGTTTCACTGTTGTTCATCTCCGACTGCAACGAATTCGCCAACGTGCTGAAGGCCAGAACAGATTCACAAATGCCACAGGTGTTCATGAAAACTAGATTGGATTTTCAAAACGTCAAATTTGTTAAGGTAATTTTTTTTTATTCCTTATTGAATTGTGATCGTCATTGTAATCTTCATTTTCACACCGAAAATATATTAAAAATGCTCAAATCTAATTTACTTTTAACTTTTTATTTTTATTTATTTATTTATTTATTTATTTTGTCAGTATATGTTCGAGAAAACGAAATACATTGAAAAGTATATGTTTTAGTGTTTAAGTGTTTAAGTGTAAAATTAATTATTGAAACCATGTTTAACATGCAATTTCGATATCAGCAATGTTTTAGAACTTGCAGCATATACTATTCTTTTTTTGTAAAATATATTTTTTTTAAAAATAATATCACCCCGAGCAAGGCGGTAATGCCACTGATGTGTCGGGGGCTACGTAATAGAGATAAATATTAGAAGAGAGAAAGCCGGAAACCACATCCTAAACAGTGAACAAGGGATGAGCCTCTACACCTGTTCAATAGACGTGGGTGGAGTGTGAACCGGGCGATAGTTTAGTCTATCTACTCCAATTGAAAAAAAAAAAACAGAAGAAAAGTGAAAAGATTGGAAAAGAGAAAACCGGAAACCACATCCTAAACAGGGAACAAGGGATGAGCCTCTACACCTGTTCAATTTCAGGAAAAAGATTTACGAGTAGATATATCTGAAACTCTTCATTCATTATTAAAACGATTTGAAATTTTATCAAATTTGAATGAATTATTTACATCATATATGTTTTCAGGCAGTCACATTATCCAAGATTTATTGGAGAAATCTTAGAATATTTAAACAACACTTTCTAAAGTTTTCTTCAACATTTCGCATCTTTATCTGTTTGTATTTCAGGAGGCAATAGTCAATATGAGTCGAATAATCAGTTAATATTTGAATCTGGTAAAACAGCACTTAGTCATCGAATATTTTTTTTATAATCGTGTCGTTCCAAGCAAGGCATTTTACTGCCACTGTTGAGCAGGGGGTTACATAGGAGGTACGTTATGAGAAAGAGTGACAGGTTACAGGGCGTGTCAGGAAGAGGGTAGGAGAAGGATGACAATACTGATGAGAGTGGAGTGGATGAAGAAAGGAGCATGAGAGAGAGAGAGAGAGAGAGAGAGAGATAGGATGCAAGTTAGTGAGATAGGAGATGACTATTGACTTTACATTTGAATTCTTGAAGATTGTAGCTGTCGGGAAAGCAAGTAAACGGAAGGGAATTCCACAATTCGATGGCTGATATTCATGGTAAGCTGCAAGTCCACGATATCGACAAAAGTCTGATATATCAGTGATCGCGATTGACACAGATGGATTTATCCCAGGTAAAGATCGAAGTTGGTTAAGAAGATTTTACTCGGCACATATTTAATAGAAATGAATAGAACCAAAACATAGCCTTGTACGCAATCTAACGAGACAAACAAAACATCGAATAACAAACTAACAGACAATTGAAAATCTAAGATCAACTTCAGAAACTACTGAACATATATAACCAAGATATAGTTAAGCATCTAAGATCTAGCAATAAATGAATTTAAATTTAGCATGATCAGTTCAGACGTTGTTGTCATTAAAAAATGTACCGACATTATAACTCTCGTGGACTTGGTGAAGAGTCCAGCAAGAAATAATACAACAACAATCAAAATAGAAAATAACGATATATATATATATATATTAAATACAGCAAAATACAAATACTTGGAACTCTGTTAGTAGAACGATAAATATGGGTTAGGTAGTAATACTATAATTGGGACTCGCAATGGTAGTACGGTAGCAGTGTTGGCTATCTTTGCCTATATCTGCTCTTCTGCTCCCACCTCTTGTGAGGGGAAGTATATGTAGTAGATGGAAGAGTTCAATTCGTTGAATAAGTGATGCCACCATGACAATAACTAATCTCATAGCGAAAGGCATTAATGTAAAATATTCACCGTCTTCCCGATCATAAACCTGCTGTCGTGAAGAAATGTGCAAAAACTTACAAGAATATTGTGGACGTATAATGAATATTATTATTGTAGTCATAAACCTTATTTTGAAATATTTGTACTGCTTGATCTGTATTTTTTAAGGTAATCATCATTCAGGAAGTGGACTATCGTAACTTTCATTGTTTTGTGTTACTATTTGTACATTGCATCTTGCGAATGGAGTGTTTTCGCGTTCCCTTCTCCATCGATTTCCAGACTTCTTTCTCTTTAAGTGGCGAACGAACACAAAGTACTCCGTTATTTAACCCAGGGATATGTAGAAAAGAGATGGATTCATTCCTTACACAAATGAATTAGTGCGAAAGTGAATACAATAAAGTTGAACTTGCCTCGCCGATTTCATTTTCTGTGCCGATAACCGTTACACAATATGGGCATTTGCATTGGTTTGATCACGTGATCATTTGCTTAAGCCGACTATCACATCTGGACGCTTATTGTTGTGTAAACTGAGATGAAATCTCATTGAGTTGCAATTTAAAATATTGTTAGTATATGAGGGTGAAAGTGAGTTTATACGTGTGTTTGTGTCTGCATGAGTGTGAGAAACAGCGAGAGTACATTTATTTGTGTGTGTGCGTGTGTCTGTCTCTGTTTTCACTCACCAACCAGTTTCTTTTTTTTATTATCCTCCACTGAAAACAATTGAAGCATATCAACAATTTCAGTGACAACAAACGCTTCACACCTCATAACAAATCTTTCACTTTATCGTTTTCTACAGGTGAAAATTATATCCATTGTTTCTTTTTTTGTTTCTTTTTTTGTTTCTTTTTTTGTTTCTTTTTTTGTTTTTTTGTTTTTTTGTTTCCTTTTTTTTTTTGTTTTTTGTTTTGCACCTGATGAAAGTTTTATTTTTAACCTTAAATGAAAGTAAAACTAATTCAACGCTCAATTTGCTATCGCTTCTTTACATGACAAAATTAATTCTGAATATGTATCAAACAGTTTCGCATTTCTGCATCCACCTTAATGCTTCCATTCATGAATCTTGGTGGGATTTCTTACTATAACAATGTTTCCAAAGCTCCCTTCTTTCTTTTACTCGACTTTCTAAATCAGAAAATGGAATTTTCTAATTTTAAGTTGAGTAGATACATTTCAACAAAATATGTTCAACGAAATAACAAAATGAATAAGACACATTTCAACATTTTTAATACATAAAGAACTTACCCACAATTTCAAGCCAGTTTTAACTTATTAGTTAACTTACAAAGATCTCTACTCGAAAAATTGTCTCCACACATAATTGTTCAATATAAATGTTGCATTTTCAATTAACACACTGCAAAATAAAACATCTCTATATATACTGACATCTGACAGGAGTCCGTATCAATTAATATATATATATATATATATATATATATACACTCTGATTGAGCACTCTGGAAGAATGGTAGACTTTGAAAAACAGTAGCTACTCTGGCATCTACGCATCGAATGAATTAGAACACTCAGCTATTGGGTGTGTATAATGATAATATACACACTAAAAAGTCTACCTTCTCCTACCGAGCACCCGTAGCTCTGAGGTAGAATCGCCGACTGACGCCAGTTCGGTCGGGTTGCAATCCTGGGTAAAAGCCAATCGGCTGTCTAACCGTACTGATGAGCTGGGGGTTACATTGAGCGGTTGGATAAAGGAAATGTCAGAAGGAGGGTGATAGACGAGTAAGGAGGTACATAGGGAGAGTGTTTGAGAGAATGGGTGCGAGTTAGTGTGTTAGGAGGTGTCTATTGACCTTACATTTAAACGCCTGGGGGTGGTAGGCGCCTGGAAGCAAGTATGCAGAAGGGAATTCCACAGGTGGTAAGTGCGAGAAAAGAAGCTGTTGGAGTAGAAATTGCGGTTACATTTCATTGGTTTCACTGTAAAAGGGTGGGGCCTAGTTGCTAATCTAGTATCTCGTGCAAATTCATACTTAGGGGGCACCAGTGATCTAAGTTCATCAGAGCAGAAGCCGTGAAAGTATTTATAGAAGAGGCACAGGGAAGCCAAGTCACGCCGGTAAGAGAGTGACTGCAGGCGGTCAGCCAAGTCGGTATCGATCATATTACTGATTCTCCGGTGTATTTTGTCAAGGACCCCGAGGAGAATAGCAGGGGCACCCGACCAGATGTGGCAGCAGTATTCAATACACGGGCGGGTGGTAGATTTATATATGTGCAGGATGGATTCAGGCGGAAAGAACTTCCGGGCTCTGCACAGAGAGCCGACTTTCATAGCAGCGAATTTAGCAATGGATTCGACGTAGTCATTCCACTTGAGGTCCGCTGAGAGTGTCAGGCCAAGCAGGCGTAGTGTTTTATTCTCTGGGAGGCAAGCCTGTTCCATGCTAATGGGAGGGAGGTGCGGTTGTCTACAGATAAAGATAACGTGCCGTCAAGGATGAGTTGTATATATTGACGGAGAAACAATTGTTAGAAATCGTTATGCTTTGAGCAAGTCTCTTAAATAAATCGCCGTGAATATTAAAGATTCCAATTTATTTTTAGCTAATATCTTTTTTAGACATATTCGAATTTTCATAACTGCTCAGTTTCGTATCCAAAATATAAACAAATGAATTTCTAAAAGAAAAAGCTTTGTATTAATCCAACATATTTTTATATTTTAGGCGATATTTTTTATATTTTATGTTCCGTATATTTCAAGACGTATTTAATTTTATCAACAAAATGAAAAGAAGTAAAGTATATATATTGCTAGATTATGCGAAATGATATTTTGGACATGAAATGAGCAAAGTTTCTACTGGTTTTCTCTTTAACAAAAAATTGTCATATGTATCCCTGCTAGTAAGGAATACCAAAAGACGTCTTATCATATCCTACAAAAAGGTGTACAATTTTTACAAAAAATAGCAGCACAGCAATCGAAACAGGGAAATTACTCAAAAAGGAGATAGTTAAGAGATTTGTCAGTGTAAAATTAACACCAATGATAAATTAATACATGTGTTTAACTTAAAAGAAATGAAAGTCTTTCTCATGTAGATTTCTCTTATTTGCCGTCAATTAATCAAAGTCAACAGAAAAATATCCACAATTTCGACGACCAAAACAGTCCCCAACTCTCACAGTACAACACTGTGAAATGAACTTCGTTTAACAAATTCCCGCCACAAATGAAAGTAAAATATGTATCCTTTCTATCGACGAAAGTGTAACTAAAAACACGAACTTTTTTCCCACGAGGCCTACTGAAACATATCCACAATTTCGGCGACCGAAACAATCCCCAACTCTCATTGTACAACACTTTGAAGTGAAAGTAAATTATGTATTCTTTCTATCGATGAAAGTGTAACTAAAAACACAAACGTTTTCCCACTGCTTTTTACTTCACAAAAGTTGCGGTTAACATAGTAAATCAGTTTTGCATTAATACGTTTATCGTTTACTTTCATGCACGAGAATGTGTAAGATTTCAATTTCAAAAAGGTGCTAACACTTCCACTCAAACATCTAAATATAGCAATGTATTTTTTGTATCTATTCTCTATAAAAGAACACGCTTTTCACGAACACCAAAACATTTATAATCTTATAATTTATCGGTAAAGTTCTCCGCTCGAAACTGTTTTACAAATGCTTGCTTGATATCAGCTAATCAACTCGTATATTACATAAACTGCAAGAGACAAACATATCCGACCAGATCGTGCTGTAAAAGAAAGCCATATTGATCGTTTTCTAATCATCGTTAATATTGTATACTGGAAGAATAAGTAAGTAGTCAACAAGTTTTTTGTTAGCTTTGTACTTGAATTTTATTTATGATACCATAACGTTCTCAGGTTTAGTATTTATATCTTTATTTATCTCTTAGAAGATTCTTGATATGTCTGTCTTTACATTCTTACAGTGCATCTTGAGAGAAGTTATTCTGCTTTCCTTGTCGTTATATTGGCTGCGTCTGCGTCTGCGTCACTCAGCCATGGGTCACCAACATTGACGAGAGGCGAAACAAACATTAAAGACATAAAAAGAGACATATATTTAGCTTCACAAATCACCGCATTGGCATTGACAGTAATAAACAATACATTTCACATTTATGTAAGTGTTTCACTTTCTTATTTAAGATTAAAATTGTCATTGACCCTAAAATGTTAAAGTTAAATCTCATAAATTAAATACAGTCTTCGATCATTACGCATAACCACTTATTAATAATTTTACATATTTTTTTAAATAATATGCCTTTCAGGATTTACTAATGTTATAAAAATTATCCCTTTTACTTTGCATCGCTATTTTTAATGCTGCAAAGAATTAATAGAAAAAATATATGAAAATGTTAAATCTCATAAATTAATTACAGGTTTCGATCATTTTACTCATAACCATTTATTAATAATTTTACATAGATGTTTAAATAATATGCCTTTCAGGATATACTAATGTTATAAAAATTATCCCTTTTACATTGCATCTCTGCTTTGAATGTGCGGAATTAATAGAAAATATATATGAAATGGTTTGCCTTTGTGCTGTTTGTAGTGTACGCGTGTTCCACTGTTGTTCACCTCCGACTGCAATACATTTGTCAACATGCTGAAGGCGAGAACTGGTCCGGAAATGCCACAGTTATTGATGGAAAGTAGATTGGATTTTCAGAACGTCGGATCTGTCAAGGTATTTTTTTCTTTATTGAATTGGAATCTTCATTTTCATTCTGGAAATATTTAAAAAATTGCCCAAATTTAACTTACTTTTAAGTTTTGCATTTGCTTTTATTTTCGTCTGTATATATTCGAGAAAAAATAAACTGCATTTTTTTTAATGCATTTAACATACAATTTTGATATCACACCTATTTTAGAAGGAGCGGCATATACTATTCTTCTTTGGAAAATCCTTTTCTAATTACACAGAAAAGCTATTTCAGAAAAAGATTTACCAGTAAATATGTTTGAAACTCTTCATTCATTATTTAAAACTAGCAGTATAGCCCGGCGTTGCTCGGGTGTAATGAAAGCTTTAAAACTAATCCATGGTACTGGAGCTCAGACACTTTGGACTAAAAAGCAATAGTTGTTTCAAGTTAAAGCAAAACCGTAGACTGAAAGAAAAATGAATGGATGTAAGTCAACTATTGTAAGAACTGCAACCTTGAAACTTCTGAATATCGTTTCTTATGTCTTTGTCTATGAGTGTATCAAATTTGTTTAAAATCGGACCACTCCTTCTATAACCCGATTTTTTCGATTATCGATTTTCGATATTTATCGTGGGTATCTCAACACAAAACCGAGCTAAGAACACTCGCAGACGCTTATAGTACAACTGTGTAAATTTTCAAGAAAATCGGTTCAGCCGTTTCGAAGTCTATACGTAACGGACACACACACAAACAGACACACACACACACAGACAAAATTCCATTTATAAATAAGTTTAGATAGATATTTGAAATTCTATCAAATTCGAATAAATTATTTACATCACATATGTTTTCAGCCAGTCACGTTGGCATAATATTTATTGAAAAAAATTAAAATATTAAACAACTCACTTATTGTTAACGTTTAAAAAATTTCACATCTTTATCTGTTTGTATTTCAGGAGGCTATCATCAATATGAGTCGAATAGTTATTCAATATTTGAATCTGGTAAAACAACATATGGATATTGAATATAACATTGTGTGTGAGCCTGCAAGAAAAATCGAAACTGAATGCCATTTTCCGAAATTCTGTGCTTTTCTGCCTGATACAAGTGACGAAATATTTTATTGCTATCTTTATACGACTTACGCTTACATGAAAAACTTGAAACTTCTTCTCCAATTGCCGGTGAGTTAATTACATCCGAAAATAGTTTATATAATTTATTATATCTGCTGGATTTGCACATTTATTATCTCTCATCATGTGCTTACTTAAAATAATTGAACGGCAGTCAGTTAAGTGCCATGCGCGATACACGCTTTGGGCGATCATGTCTTGAAAGAGACATGACTGACTGGACAGAAGATTATCCCGCAGTAGGTTGCCATTGCTTTCTGCAGTAGATTGGTTGCCGACCAAGGCTATAGAACCCAATCTGTTCTATTATTTAACCCATAACTGGAGGGAAGAGACGGATTAATACCTTTCCCAAGGGTATTTGCGCGTAAGTGAATGCAAGGAATTCAACTGGAATTCGAACTAGGTTTCCCGATTTCTCGTTCCGAGCCGATATCCACTGCGCCACAACGCACATCCGCTGATAATTGAACGTATACGAGTAAAAAATTGGAAATATTTCACTGTTTGACATTAGTACTAATGACGTATGATATTCACTGATATTTCGTTAGTATGTTAGAATTTCATTTGGGTTTTACTTTCTTTTACAGCTTTCAGTTTCTGATCTGATAAATGGTGATCTGGACCATCAGCTTGTTCCGCCCCGAAACCTTCCAATTCTATGCAGCCGATGGTTAACCATGCTAACACTAAACATGTCACTTAAACAAGTACACTTCATTCAACAAACACTGACCGCTATATCGCAAAGACTTTAAAAATGTGATATAGACACAGAAATATGACACGTTTGTCATTTCAACAAAGTGGAAGCGTTTTCGACTTCATACATTTTTTACTTATTTAAAGACACTTTTTTTCAAATTATTAAGTATTTACAATTACTTTTCATATTAACATTATTTTTTTTTTACTTCAGATGTGTACGATATTTATTTATCATTAATCAGAAAATTTTAAACAATTAAAATTTATATTCTTTCAAATTTCAAACTTACTTCATTTGAAAACTTTTTCCATTTTTCGAATTCAATCGACACGATTTGCTAATTTTAAGAATTTTTCAAAGGAAAATAAATCTGTTTATAAACAATTTTTTTCTTTTTATTTCGTTTTCTTGTTTATTTTTCCTGTACGGTTTCTTTACTTTTTTTTACAAATCTGTAAACAGCGATATTTTAATTTATGTTATCATTTCAGAATTCTTATCCAATAAATCAATTGTTTAAATTGGAATATACGTTCTGACATAGTAAATAATCATCATTAATTCTGATACGATAACTTAAACATTGAAAATTATAATTTTTTTTTTACTTTAAGTGTCTGTGTTGCTTCCCTAACGTCTACAGGGACTCAGCCGCATTTTCAAATTACCGAGGAATATGAATTTTTGTTTTTGTAATTTGTAAATATATTGCGTTCACATGTAACCAAGATTTTTTTGGCACTGAACATAAATTATTCATTGGCACATGTTTTGAATTTAAATCGATAACTTACAGCAACACACGAGCTCATCTACACAATTATAATTTTCTTCATTATAATTCTAATTCCCATCTGTAATTTAAACGACGATATATATATATATATATATATATATATATATATATATATATATATATATATATCAAGTAAATAAAGAACGAAGAAAGTATTAACAGCATTCGAAACATTAATTTAAGACAGTGCTCAATATAGAAATAGAGCTATGAATATTTATTATAGGTTATAGTTTAGAACATGTAAAAATTATAATTTACTATAAAAGTGTACATTTCGTTTCGATATCGAAAAAACAATGTCTCATCGGGTAGTTAATAATGATGGAAATAAACGTTATTTTTGAAAAGGAAAATTCAAAAGTCTCATTTCCCCATTATTTTTGGAAAATCTTTTGTACGAGGTAAAGAGGCTAGAAAGGATGGAAAAACAAAAAAGGAAACTCGAAAAAATGGGGAAACAAAAATAAAAAAAAAGAGATACAGAGGAAATAAAAAGCGTTATACAGAACATAAAAGGAACTCAGAGAAAATAAAAAGTGGACTCAGGGGAAATAAAAAGCAAAGAGGAAAACAGGAGAGAAAGAAAGAGCTAATAAAAGCGAGCCAATGATAACGGCTCAGAGAGAAATAGACCCAAATTTAGGTAGGAGGTGAAATATAGATAGATACACATAAGGGTCACGCGACGTCTGGCTTTAACTAAAAGGAAGAAGTGATAAAATGCACGGTGGGAAGAATGTGTGGGGAAAACGAAAATAGAAACGTAAAAGAAATAGAAATGTCAAACATTTGGCCGGAAATGAATTGCAGATAGATACATTCATTTTTACATAGTATAAAAGTAAAACCTTTGGCATTTTTGATAAAAAAAAATGATGAAATCACATACACAAACATAGGAATTATTTAAAAAGCGCAGATCTGAGGATATTTAGAAATACCATACGAAAATATATAATTTGTACATGTTCTCAACTATAATTTATAATAAATATATACATATATATATCATAATCATCATTCTGCGGCCTCGGCCGAGATTCAAAATCTTGTCAGTAACTGAATACTTGATGCTTTGCCAGAGCTACCAAGGGTGTTTTTATCGTGACACCATCACGAGATGGGTTGCCTACCACGGCTTAAGAGAGGCCCATTCACCCTCATTAAGAGAAGGATTTGAGGCGTACAAGTTGAACTGGTGTACAAGTCGAACTGGCGTACAAGTCGATCTCAAGATTTTTATTTCAAAATTTTGACTTAAACTTACACCTAACGTATGCCTCTACGCCTCAACATAAAATAGGCTACGAGAGGCTCAAAATTTAGATCAGCCGGCAAATGAAGTTAGGCTACAGTTTATGATAACCTTTGTACCAAAGTACATTATCTCAAACCACCTACCTATTGAGACACTATCCCTAATATATTTCTACATGCGTTGTATAAAATTAGAGGAACTCAGATATTCAAATAGGATCTTAATTTAAATGATCATGATGAAAAAAAAAAATGCAAATTGACAAAAGACGAGACAAGAAAGCTTCAAAAACACGTTTCGGTCTTGACATACGTCAACGCAAATTACAAGGAAAACATTACATAGCAGATCCTCACTGAAAGCTACAAGTCGCAGATATAGACATAAGTGTGACGTATTAATAGTTGTGAAAAAAAAACAAAAAAAAAAACAGAAGGATTTTTCCCAGTTAAATACCAAAGCCGGGTAATAAGATCTTACACAGCACATATTTTATAGAATTGAATAAAAATTAAAGATAGGCTTGTATGCAAGCTGAAAAGACAATTTGAATATCAAGGAACAATTTAAAAGAAAATTGAAAATCTAAGTTCAAGTTAAGACACTACTGAACATCAAGATACGAAACAATTAAACATCTAAGATCTAGCATTAAATGAACTTGAATTTAGCATGATCTTTTCAGACTTTGCTGCCATTAGAAGATGTGCCGATATGATAACTGATCTCAGAGAGAAAAACATTAAGAGCCAAAGCCACAGTCAGTTCTAGAATCTTCTGAAGTTACTCTGCCCTTGGAATTCAACATATATACCATCCAGGCATTACAATCGATGAACCTAAACATTGTGATAAGTAAGAAACATAATTGTTATTTGATATATATTTTTTTTTATTTTTTTTATAAGCGTTTCACCCCGAGCAAGGCATGTCACTGCCACTACTGTGCAGGGGGCTACGTAGAGTGGAGAAAGGCTGATTAAATATAGGAAATGACAGAGGGTGGGTGATAGGCGGGTAAGGATACCGAGAATGAGGGTTGGGTAGATGAGAGTGTTGTGAGAATAGTTGGGAGTTAGTGTGATAGGAGGTGTCTATTGACCCTACATTTAAACACCTGGAGATTGTAACTGTCGGGAAAGCAGACTTGTGGGAACGACTAAGTCAACGACTGAAAATTTGTCCATATTTAAGACAATATATATTAAATAACGGGTTAATGAAAAGAAAAAATAAATAAAATAAAATGCTAGAAAATGTAAAATGTTCGCCATCTTCCCGATCATAAACCTGCTGTCGTGTAAAAAATATACACAAATTTACAAGGATATTTTGTATGAATATGGAGTAATATTATTGTAGACAGACTTTATTTTGAAACATTTGTAATTCCTGATCTGTATTCTTTTAGGATAATGAAAAAGGGCGATCGTAACTCCTATTGTTTTGTCTTATTTTTGTACATTGTCATCTTGTAAATAATGGCGGACTGTTTTCACGTTAACTTCTCCACTGTTTTAAATGCAAAGACATTTTCTCTTTAAGTTGCGACAACCGGAGCCGAAAGAACCCAAAGTATTCCGTTATTTTACCCAGAGTTAATCTATCGCCCGGTTCACACTCCACCCGCGTCTATTGAACAGGTTAAGAGGCTCATCCCTTGTTTCCTGTTTAGGATGTGGTTTCCGGCTTTTCTCTTTTCCAATCTTCACACTCTGGTTTCTTTTTTTTTTTTTTCAATTCTATTGCCCGGTTCACACTCCACCCACGTCTATTGAACAGGTTAAAAGGCTCATCCCTTGTTCTCTGTTTTGGATGTGGTTTCCGGCTTTTCTTTTTTCCAATCTTCTCACTTTGGTGTCTTTTTTTTTTCAATTGGAGTAGATAGATCTATCTATCGCCCGGTTCACACTCCACCCACGTCTATTGAACAAGTTAAGAGGCTCATCCCTTGTTCCCTGTTTAGGATGTGGTTTCCGGCTTTTCTCTTTTCCAATCTTCTCACTTTGGTTTCTTTTTTTTTTTCAATTGGAGTAGATAGATCTATCTATCGCCCGGTTCACACTCCACCCACGTCTATTGAACAGGTTAAGAGGCTCATCCCTTGTTCCCTGTTTAGGATATGGTTTCTGGATTTCTCTTTTCCAATCTTTTCACTATTACGTAGCCCCCTGCACATCAGTGGCGTTACTGCCTTGCTCGGGGTGATACGACTAAAAAAAAAGAATAGAGATGGATTTATTGTTTACACAAATGAATTAGTGCAAAAGTGAATGCAATAAACAAGGCCAAAAATTGAACTTGCCACGCCAACTCCATTCCCTGTGCTGATAACCGTTACAGTACCTGGAAATGTATATTGGTTTAATCATTTGTTTAAGCTGATAATCTCACCTAGACGTTTATTGAAATGTAAAATGAGATGCATTCTCAGTGTTGTAATTCAAAATATTGTCAGTATATGAGTGTGGAGATGTGTATATATGCGCGTGCGTGTGTCTGTGCGTGTGTGTGTGCGTGTGTGCGTGTGTGTGAGAGAAATGGTGAGAGTGTGTGCATTTGTATATGTGTGCGTGTATCTGTTTCTGTTTTCACTCAACAACAACCCTCACTTTTTCTTTTTTTTTTATTCTCAGCTGAAATCAACTGAAGCATATCAACAATTTCATTGACAACAAACGCTCTCTACCTCATGACAAATCTTTCAATTTATCTTCTCCTACAGAGGAAAGTTAAATTCGTTTTGGGGACGGGTGGAGGTTGCACCTGGTGAAAGTTTTATTTTTAGTCTTATAAAAAGTAAAACTAAATCAACGCTCAATTTTTTACCGCTTTTTTTTTACATGACAAAAATCATTCTAAATATAAACCGAAATTTCCCGTCCGTAACAATGATTCCAAAACTCCCTTCTTTCTTTTACTTTTTAAATCAGCACATGGAATTTTCTAACTTTAAATTGATGTAACACACTTAATTGGAGTAGATAGACTAAACTATCGCCCGGTTCACACTCCACCCATGTCTATTGAAAAGGCCAAGAGGCTCATTCCTTGTTTCCTGCTTAGGATGTGGTTTCCGGTTTTCTTTTTTTCAATCTTTTCACTCTTACGTAGCCCCCTGCACATCAGTGGCGTTACCGCCTTGCTCGGGGTGATATGATTAAAAAAAATAAATAAATAACATTTCAGGAAAATATGTTCCTCAAAATATCAAAATTGATAAGAAACATTTCAAATAAGAAAAGAACTTATCCAAATTTTTAAACCAGTTTTAAATTATTAGTTAATATACAAAGACCTCTACTCGAAAAATTGTCTCCACGCATATTTGTTTAATATAAATGTTTTGTTTTGTATTTTTATTTAAGACCCACAATCAAACATTACAATATATGTAATGTCTCGAGGCAGTAGATAATTTTCTAAACATATATTGTTAAATATAGCAGACAATTAATGTCTTATATTTAATCATGAGCCGTTCTAAACATCAAATTTTTACTTTAAATTCACGTGAAAATAAAGAAAAAATTGTCCAACATTTGGATATTTTTTATTATGCTCGTTCCAAGCTTTTGGCTCACATGACCCATCTTCAGAGCGGTTACAGGGACGTTTAACAAAAAGACATCCACCATCAAAGATGATATTATCTTGTACGTACATAAAACATTGTTATGCGACGATAACAGTCACCGAATAGCAGACGCAGGTCGTAAATTTGTAGTGCTGAAGATAACCCATGTGAGCCGAAAGCTTAGAACCAGCATAATAAAAAAATATTAAAATGTAAGACAATTTTTGTCTTCATTTTCAATCGAGTTTTATTTATTTATTAAACCAATATATTTTCTTTCATTAAATGTTATTTTTTAATGGATGCTTATATTTTAATAGGCGCTTCATTTATTTTTAAACAATTTATTTCGTTTTTCTTCTTTTTTTTAATTTTTTTAAATTTTTTTTTTTAGTAATGTTTGTTTCTTCTGCCAACCTGCCCATTAGATAAAACTTAGTAATAAAAAATTACCCTCCGGTAGGATTCAAAACTGTGTCCTTTTTTGTAAGGCGGAACCATCATCTTATTCGGGGGCTTTAAGCCACTCGGCCAAGCAATGTTATGTTTTCCTTAAAATAACGTTCACATAATAATAACAATAATTTATCACTGTCAATCAATTAAGTGCCATACGTGATATACGCTTGGGCGATCATGTCTCGAAAGAGACATGACTGACTAGGCAGAAAGATTATCCCGCAGTAGGTTACCGTTGCTTTCTGTGGTAGACTGGTTGCCAACCAAGGCTATAGAACCCAATCTGTCCTGTTATTTGACCCATAACTGCAAGGAAGAGACAGATTAATACTTTTCCCAAGGGTATTTGCGCGTAAGTGAATGCAATGAATTCGTCTGGAATTCGAACTCGACCCTCCGATTTCTCGTTCCGAACCGATATCCAATGCTCCACAATGCACACCCTTATCACTGTACTCGGCACGAAAATCATCCTTGTTGTAATGTTATAAATTATACGACTGATATGTCTTAAAATTGTTCTTCTTATAAGAAAAATCGTCATGGTATTCTTATACATATAAAATTAACAAATGTCTATCGCTGAAAGAGGACATAATTGAAGTATTGGCGACACTAATAATATTTAACCACGTACTTCATGACATTTGTTTCCTTTCCTTTTTCTTTTTCTTTTCTTTTTTTTTTTTTTTTGTCTGATAAGTCTGTGTCGAATATATATGTTAATAATCAGAACAAATATTTGCAATTAATTAATTAGAAAATTGCTACAAAATTTGACGAAAATTTAACGCGAAACTGAAACTCAAACAGAAACGACAAAAAATTCACTTCGACGGAATTTTGGAATGACTTCATTCGTTTCCCAACAACATTGTTTCTAAAATTTTATAAATTTGTGCGTTTTATGAAGAGAGCTGCGTGAAATCCCAGATATAACAGCAACATGGATTTTGAAAAGTGAAACAATTTTTTAGATGTGTGTGTGTGTGTGTGTGTGTGTGTGTGTGTCAGTGAGTGTGTGTATGTGTGAGTGTGTGAGTGTGTGTGTGTGAGCGTGTGTGTGTGAGTGTGTGCGTATGTGTGCGTGTGTGCGTGTGTGAGTGTGTGTGTGCGCGTGCGCGCGCTCGCGTGTGTGTTTGAGTGTTCAATTCGATTTTGTATATTTTATATCAACATTTATGTACGAATTAATTATATTAATGAGAAGAAAAAGAAAAGGAAAAGAAAGAGAGGAGGCGGAAAAAAGAAAAGAGAGAAGAAAACAATAAGATGGAGAAGAAGAAGATGAAGAAGAAGACAAAGAATGACAACAACAACAACAGAAAAATAAAGATAAAAAATAAGAACAACAATTAATACTGAAACAAAGTCTTATAAAATTACTGAAAAATCTCATAAAGAAAACCGAACATAAAACGAATGGTTGAATTGAGTGAACATAAAAACTCGGGTCCTCGTTGTATATTTTTCGTTTCCTGGTATGACACGATTAACAATCCGCCTCCACAGACGAAACTGAATTCCGGTTTTTTGTTCATTTTATTTTATTAAAGCCAAAAGAACGAAGAACTGAATGGCCGATTATTTTCCCACCATTTAGACGCGTGAACGAATTCATCATTTTTTTTTTAATCATTTCACCCCGAGCAAGGCGGAAACACCACTGATGTGCAGGGGGTTACATAGATGTAAAAAGATTAATTAGAAAAGAGTGAGGAGTACAAACTAGTTAGAAAGAAACAATAGAAAGCTGAGAAAGTAGGTGCGATGACAGATACATAGGTGGAGAGAAAGGGAAGGTTATACAGGGGAGGGGAGAGAGCTAGAGTCCAGTGGTTAGTAGATGAGTAAAGTGGTTATTCCATAATTATTATTTCTTTTTTAATCATTTCACCGCAAGCAAGGCGGTACCGCCACTGATGATCGGGGGGCTACATAAGATGGACTCGTTCAGAGTATACTTATACTACTGCTATAGAAGCGAGACTGAAGAATACCGCATTTTCTCGCGGTGATTCCTTTGAGACTGTCAATCTCTTTGCCTCCGGGTGGAGAGTATTAAACTAGTCGTGGTTTTACCGAAGGGTAAAGTCACAACTGGGCAAAATATGACAGGTATTTTTGGCTGGGCTATATGGCCCGGAGAAAAAGCCTTGTGCCACATTTTGCCCTAGTGGGAGGGTAAATAAATACCAAATACCGCGGGTTTCAAGAGAGTTAACCGGAGAATACCGCATCGGACATACTCAATATACTACGTCTTCACTTCCAAAGACTTGTACAAATACTTTTTACTAACCCGCATTCCTGGACGACTAATCTTCATTTAAGTTTTTATCCTTAGGTTAATACACTTATTTTCTATCTCAATTACTGGTCGTTGTTCATTTATTTGCGCGAGTCTCATTTCTCGGATCCGCAACAATAAGAGAGTTAAAGTTTTAGGCTGGAGGGGAGAGTGAAGAGAAAGACGAACCAGCTACAGGGATGAAAGAGAAAGAGCAAGAGAAGGATGTGTACACAGGAGTGAAGACAATTGCGAAGGTAGAGAGAAGAGAAAAGAACATGATACACAGGGTGATATAGAAAGGACTGGAGTCAAATGGATAAAAGATGGGAATTGATATTGCATTTAAATTCCTGAAGGTTGAAACCGTCAGGAAAGCAAGTATATGGAATGGAGTTCCACAGGTGGGAAGTGCGAGAAAAGAAGCTGATGAAGTAGAATTGTCGCCTGCATTTGATTGATTTAACTGTAAAAGGGTGGAACGTTGTTTCCAGTCTGGATGAACGAGAAAATTCTTGTGGCGAGGGAAACAGTGACCTAAATTCGTCGGGACAGAAGCAATGACAATATTTGTAGAAGAGACAGAGGGAAGCCACACCCGCCGGTGAGAAAGTGTCTGGAGTCGAGCTGCCATGTCGGGACCAATCACATTACAGATTCTCCTTTGGAGCCTGTCGAGAACACTGAGACAAACAGAAAGAGCGCCTGACCAGATATAACAAAATTATTCCATGCACGGTCGGATGGTTAATTTTTATATGTGCAAAGTGGATTCAGGCGGAAAAAACTTCCTGGCTTGACACAGTGACCCCAACCTTCCTAGCAGTGGATTTAGCTATTGATTCAATGTAATGATTTCATTTGAGGTAGGAAGATAGGGTAAGGCCGAGGAGGCGCAGTGTAATGCTTTCAGGAATACAAAATTAAGTTCCGCATTTCTGGATCGCTTCTTTTATTTTAAGAACTGAAGATGGATGAAAGTTAGAATTTAGAAAATGAAACCAAAACCTTCTCTACTCCAATTAACTCTCTAGGGCCATTCGTATCATATTTGATACAGTATGAAAACAAACCTTGAAAGAAATATTTTCCTGAAAAATTTTTTAAGAGAAATATTTTATAAATTTCAAATGAAAGCAGTACTGACTGCTCAGTCAATGAATACCAAATGTTTCCTTATAGGGAAATACTGTATCAAATATGATACGAATGGCCCTAGAGGGTTAAATATCTAAATCAGGACATTGAAACTTTAAAATCTACGTTATATAAAAGCAAACTACAGCAACAACAGTCAGCATTACCCTGCAAAGTTTCCCTTTGAAAGACGTCTTTCCACAAGTTAAAATGAACATACATTTCTAATCTTTTATTAACGTCTACAATCAAACATATTCAATCAAGTCGAGCTCTCAAAGAAATTCATATCAATCGAATTTGAATCACCGTCAGTGTTGTATTTTGGAAAAAGTAAGTGATCGACAAATTTCTTATAATTTTTCACTTTCTTAACAAAAGCTCCCATCCTCACTGTACAAATTTGTGATGTGAAATTCATCTTATCAAGTAAACGAATGAATGATTTCCACTTATACTTTCCATGACAAAACACATCGTTAACATCATAAACTGTCTGACGTCAATACATTCCTTTTTTAGTGTCATAAATAGGTACTGATAAGATTTCACATTCGGTAAAGGGACTCTAAAGTCTCGAAATCTTCCTCTCAGACATCTAAATCTAAACAAGTAACTATCAAGTACTTTTTCTGCATAAGAACAGACTTTTTCCTACTAATAAACATTAGTATCTTACGATTTGATGTGTAACTTTCCCCTCTCGGTAGGATTGTTTAACCATAAACACGTACTTTCCAGAAAGTATCTAGAATTATTCAAAAGTAAACTCAGAAGTCGAATCGAAACATGATAGCTATTTTCAAAATTCAAAGGATTCGTCTGAGGACAATTAACTGCGAGAAAAGTTGAAACATGTGCATATGAAAGACATTCTGATGGATAGACAGCTCATTTCAAACGATATTCGTGATTATAGCGACTAAAAATTCTTCCACCCTCACAGTGCAGCTTCGGGATATCAATTTTTTTTAACAAATCACTTAAACACATTAAACAAAAATATCTGTTTTTTTCTATCGCTGAAAGTGCAAGTAAATGAATAACTGTTTTAATCTTTATGGGTCATTTAATGCCGCAATTTTATTTGGTTTTTGATAGGGTGGAGAAGAAATGATAATGTTTTTTTTAGGTACCTCCAATAAATCACTGCTCATTTTCGATACCTCAATTTAAATTTAAATTTTAAAAATAAAAATGTTTTCTTGAAGCTTTAATTTTAGCTTTAATTTAAAGTCAAGAGATTAAATTTACTAATTACTGTAAGCAAAATACCCTGGTTTAGTTCAAACCGAAATTATATTGCTCGGAATCAAAAATTTAACTACTAAAAAATCTTTTTGTTAAATTTACCGCCATTATTGATTGATCGACACATTATATAAACAGTAGCCAAATTTCTGTTTTAAAAATCTTGCAAAAAAAATATACCTCCTTGACACGTTATCTAAGTCGATTTTTATAATTGAAACTTACCTTTATCTGATTTCAAACAAGTAGTAAATGCTTACTGCCTGGTAATTTACGATATAAATCTCTCTTTAACTACGGTAGCCCTCTTATCTGCGTCATCTTAGGCGACAAATGATTTATTGACAAGGGGTAGGTGTTAATGACGTTTGGATGGCGATCGAAAGTGACAAAAAATTCCTGTAGCTTAAAACGTAACATTTGGAAATTTAAATTTTTTTGTTATTTTTTAATTAAATAGTAAAATTAAAAATTTAACATAATATTTTCAGCAAGTATATAATATTTTATAAAATTTTAGTTTAGATTTATAGCCAGACTATGCTTTCTGAATAAATAAAAATATGCTTTCTGAATAAATAAAAATTTAAATTTCTTTTAAAATAATTTAATAAGAAAGAATTAAATTAAAATAACCGAACTAAGTTATATTATGTTATTTATTAATATTTTTCTGAAATATTAAATATTTTTATGTTTAAATATTACATATTTTTCTGAAATTATTTATTAATGTTTTCTGAAAAATTAAAAAATTTAAATTTCTTTTAGAATAATTTTAATTTTATAAAAAAAGAATGAAATTAGAATCAAAGTGTGGTTTGTGTCGTTTTCGATGTAAGAGGAATTCATCCAAACACTTGTTAACTCCTAAAAACAATACGACCTCTACGGAAACTTATTATGACGCCTATGGAACACCGTACTTAATAAAAATTACCAAAATTTATCTTTTTTAATTATTTTAGAAATAAAATTGGTAAATGATTTTTATTAAAGTTTTCAATTTTCAATAGGCAATATAATAATCAATTCTTAAGTAAAAAAGAAATTAAACAACGTTTCTATAAAAGGTTTTTAAAATATTTGTAACACTTTTATGAATTATTATAATAAAAAAATAAAAACAATTATAAATAAAAAAATATTTTTTTCTTCAGACTATAATGTCCTTAATAATTATAATTTATTCCAGCAATTAAAAGTTTATCAAATTACATTATATCAGAGTTTTATTGCATTTTTATGTTACTCTTCAGAGCAGATTTTCGGTCAGGTTGTCCACTTTAAAATAAAAAAACATAGATGATTTATATGCCCCAATGAGTCCTGCATTTAACTAATAAAAAACTTTTTACAGCTAATTAAAATTTATTAAAATTTCATGGATGTACGTAGAGGAGGGGGTAAAAAGAAAATTTTCACCAAGATATTTAAAAAAATAATGATTTCAAAAATAATTTCATTCATTTGTGAATGAGTACTGAAAGTTTCATTCGATTCTGACTATTATTTGATTTTTGCGAAAATTTCCAAATTAATGTGTTTGTCACCGGGAAAAAAAAGTGTGTTGTGTCATCATTACATTACCCATTGTAAAACAGTCGTAAACTTTTTTTTAGCCTCTAACTCAAATAAAAACAAAATTTTCTAACAAAATTTCGAAAATGTTAGCAGAGATTAATTTTTTTTTTTAAATAATTAAAAATTGCTTTGATCTTTCCTCTCAATAATAATATAAATATTTTGATGGAAACAGTTTGTTTTATTAAGATTATGAAGCTTTTTATTCATACTATGCTGTTTCATGCTGTTTTTTAGTGATTAATTGGAGGTACCTATTTTTTATTGACACATGTTTTACAAATTAACACATTGCTTGGGAAGACGTGGATTCAAAACTTTCCCAAGGAGAAGAGAATTCGAACTTTGACCGCCAATTCCATTATATTTTGGATTTTCATTAGATTTTATACGCGATCATTTATTGTAAGACGACTTAGCTGTTCATTTGTGTGTGTGTGTGTGTGTGTGTGTGTGTGTGTGTGTGTGTGTGTGTGTGTGTGTGTGTTTCAGTATAAAATATTGTAGTGTGTGTTTGTTTCCGTATGAATTCTTCTATCAAAGCCGTTGACACAGTTGCTAGACTTGACATTACAATACTTTCAATCCGGTTTTGTTTATGAATGAACTTCGCTTACTACACAACTTTACTACGATTTATTTTTGTCCTGTTCAACAATGCTGACTGCTTGTGTTCAGCTTTATATCAAACGGAGAAGAGGATATTGACGGTAAAGTGAAATTAACATTGATATTCTTAGCTACTTCATCCACTTTAAATTCGCCTGTTTTCGAAAGTATAGGCTATTTCAAGAGAGTTCATTTCGAAGTGCCTTATAGTTAAGAATTACTCTAACTCTTAAATATTTAATAAACGGGACATTTTTATACAATAATTATATCTAAGGACGAAAGTGGAAGAGAAACTTAACGAATAATGCAAATCACGTCAAAACTAATTCAAAGAACTAGGAAAGGTACACTTTGATTCTATTTTCATGGTTTAGCATAATCTTCCAGACAGATAATCTTCCAGACAGATAATCTTCCAGACAGATAATCTTCCAGGCAAATAATTTGCAAACAGGTAATCAACATATTGTAAATATTCCAATCAAAAACTCAAATTCATTTGCACAGGTTGGTTTATTTTTTACTCTTTGATGCGAAACTCACACTGCTCTATCGCTACTTTCCTGGAAAGTGCTCGGAAGAGCTACGTTCCATGGTTCCACTCGGTTTAATCTTCTCGGTTAGGACCCGCCATGCCACTTATATTGTTGCAAACAACTTAGATTCCCTCCATGTTACATCGTCGAGAAGTAAGTTTCAGTCTCAACAGATTTTTTTCCTCGAACAACTTCTTTATGGACCAGACTCCCATAAAGATGACTCTCCTATCACTAAAATCTTAACCTCTTAACCGTTATCTTCCCGCTCTTATCTATATAAACTACTTTTTAGTGTAACCACCTACATCGAGTTGCACTCGGCCCTTGTACAATGTGTAACTTACTTTAAATAAAAAAAAAGAAAAGTGATATTTCTACATTAGTAAAACGAAAATCTAGCTAATCGATCATATTGGTGGGCGTGATTCTGTATTAAATATGATCCCTTTTTTTAATTTTTTTTTTTTGTTAAAGAAATTGTTACGAGCAATGAAACAATAACAATGAAACAATAAAATAGCAATGAAACAATAACGAGCTAATGAACAATAACATTTACGATAATCATTGCTGCATTACAATCTGGAGGGGAAAAGAAATGGAAGCCATGTACATAACATTCAATAAGAAATCAATTATTCCAAATGCCTTCATATACCAAGTATGGAAAACAGTGATCTAAACTTATTTATAAATGGAACTTTGTGTGTGTGTGTGTGTGTGTGTGTGTGTGTGTGTGTGTGTGTGTATCCGTTACCTATTGACTCCGAAACAGCTGAACCGATTTTCTTGAAAATTTACACAGTTGTACTATAAGTGTCCGTTAGTGTTCTTAGCTAGGTTTTAGGTCGAGGTACCCCCGATGAATATCGAAAATCGATAATCGAAAAAATCGGGTTATAGAAGGAGTAGTCTAATTTTAATCAAATTTGATACACTCATAGACAAAGACATAAGAAACGATATTCGGAAGTTTCAAGGTTGCAGTTCTTACAATAGTGCAGAAAATTTTATATCAATACCAGGAAATCAAAATTTGACATCCATTCATTTTTCTTTCACGGTTTTGCTTTAACTGGAAACAACTATTGCTTTTTAGTCTTTCGTGCCAACGTCCAAAGAGTCTGAGCTCCAGGACCATGGATTAGTTTTAAAGCTTTCATTACACCCGAGCAACGCCGGGCTATACTGCTAGTGTATAATAAAATGATTTGTCGGATGGAATAATGAAGTTTGTTGTTGTTGTTGTTGTTGTTGTTGTTTTTTTAATCATATCACCCCGAGAAAGTCGGTAAAGCCACTGATGTTCAGGGGGCTACGTAAGAGTGAAAAGTTTGGAAAAGAGAAAGCCGGAAACCACAACCTAAACAGGAAACAAGGGATGAGCCTCTTTACCCGTTCAATAGACGTGGGTGGAGTGTGAACCGGGCGATAGTTTAGTCTATCTACTCCAATTAAAGTTGCCGGAAATATGAAAGAAATTAATGTTCAAGTGTGTTAAAATTGTTTTTACATAAATAACAAGTAAGCCACAGTTTAATCTAATTATTTTATAAATGTGATTCTAAATCTGGCGAAAATATCAGTCAATTGCCTTCCCAATTTACAATTTCAAGAATTCTATTTCGATTATTATTATTATTATTATTATTATTATTATTATTACGAAGAAAACAAAAACTAAACAATATAAACAACCACAACAACAATATCAATATCAATAATAAATAAAAGAAGTAAAAGAAACATCCTATTATAATTAAGCTAGTCCTCCACTTCGTTAATTATCACGACTATTACGTCATGCCGGTACCTCAAAGATGATAAACTATTCCTTTTTGATCGTGTGAAAAAAGGTGAAAAACACTACTACATTGAGAAAATTACAGAAAAAAGAAAGGAAAATAGAAATGTTTAGCGGCTGTTTCAGTAATTAATAGAATTTGTCGCTTTAAAATTGTTGTGGGGGCTCCTCTTTTCCATTAGAATGGACTGGACGTGAGTATACATATACTCCTGCCATAGTAAAATACGTTAGTTATCGAAGAGTACCGGAAGTGATCCGTAAGTTACCGAACGATACCGAAGTTATATTGAGAATACCGCGTCAGTAGCCATAGCAGCTCTGAGCTTCACTCAACCAGAATAGTATTACACGGATATACTAATTCCAGCACGGCTTCACTTCAAAGACTTGTATATATATATATATATATATATATATATCAGCAACTCAGACAAGCAAGTATTTGTTTGTTTTTAATTAATGTTTAAATTGTAATTATATTAATGAAACACTGTACTTGAAAAGAAAACCATCCATATTGTATTCTTATAAATCATACGGCTGATGTGTCTCAGAATCGTTTTACTCATGAGTAAAATCGTCATGAAGTTCTGGAACATCTAAAATTAACAATTGTCTACAACTGAAAGAGGACATAATTGAAATATTCGCGACACTAACAGTATTTAGCCACGTACATCATTACACAGATTTCTTGCTTTCTTTTTTTTATCCGTTGAAACTTTGCACAATGTAAGTTTTAATAATCAGAATAGATATTTTCAATAAATTAATTAGAATATTGCTAAAAAAAAGTTGACGAATAATTAATGCAAAACTGAAACTCAGACAGAAACGACAAAAGAATCTCTTTGATGGAATTACCTCTTTCGTCTCCCAGCGACATTGTTTCAGAAATTTTATAAATTTGTGCGTTTTATAAAGATAGATGCGTGATATCCCGGATGTAGCAGTAGTATGGATTTTGAAAAGTGAAAATATTTTTTTTTTTTGCTGTGAATTTCTTTTTTTTAATGTGGTAAACGATTCCATGTGTGTGTGTGTGTGTGTGTGTGTGTGTGTGTGTGTGTGTGTGTGTGTGTACAATTGTATGTTGTATAATTTCTATAAATATTTGTGTATTAATAATAATAATGAGAAGTAGAAGATGAAAAAGGAGAAGAGAAAGATATAAAAGGAAAAGAAAGTAAATGAAGAAGAAGAAGAAGAAGAAGAAGAAGAAGAAGAAGATGAATAAAAATAACAATAAGATAGAGAATAAGAAAACGAAGAATGGTAGTGACAACAACAACAAAAAAGATGATAAAAAATAACAACAACAACAACAATAATTCATACTACAATCAAAGTCTTATGAAATTATTGAAAAACGTATAAAGAAAACTGAACATGAGAAAGAATCGTTGAATTGGGTGAGGACAAAAAACACGCGTCCTTCTTGTGCAACTTTCACTTTCTGATATGATATGATTTACCAATCAGCCTTCCCAGACAAAACCGAAATCCGTTTTTTTTTTTATTTATTTTATTTTGGTTTAGCCTAAAAGAACGTAGAACTGAATGGCGATTATTTTTCTACTATTTAGTCACACGAAGGAATTAATCACGATGCGAAACAGCTCATTTCATAAATACAAAATTCACTTTCACATTTCTGCGGCTATAACACTCTCTACTCCCATTAAATATCTAACTCAAGACATGGAATTTCCCCAAATGACAAACTCCAGCAATAACAGTCAGCATTACTCTGCGAAGTTTTCTCTTCGAAAGACGTCTCTTCACAAGTTAAGATAAATGCAATTTTTGAATTTTTTATTAACGTTTACAATCAAATATATCCGAACACGCCGAACTCTGAAAGAAATTTATATTGAACGAATTTTAATCGACGTCAGTGTTGTATACTGGAAAAAGTAAGTGATCGACAAATTTCTTTTTAGTGTTTAACTTTTTAACAAAATCTCCCATCGTCACTTTACAATTTTGTGATGTGAATTTCATCTTTACAAGTTGTTCGAGACATTAATCAAAAATATGTATTTTTTGTCGATGCAAGTGCAAGAAAATTAAAGAATTATTTCCGATTGTTCTTTACATGACAAAACACATCGTTAACATCATAAACAGTATAGCGTCAATACTTTTCACTTCTAGTGTCTTAAATAGGTATGGATAATATTTAACATTCGGTAAAGGGACTCCAAAGTCTTGAACTTTTCCTCTCAGACATATAAGTAGTTGTCAAGTATTTTCTTTGTATAAGAAAAGGATTTTTCTGTTTCTTATGAATTGATGTGTAAATTTCTCGTCTCGATAGAACTGCTTTATCTGATATAAGCCTATCCACGTTTATCTTTCGTTAACTGTCACAACCAAACTTATCTGTTCATTCCGTGTTCTCAAAGATCTTATTCTTCACAAAGTCGTTTTCAGATTTTCAAAATTGTATCCTTGAAGAATTTGTAAATGGCTGACTAGCTTCTTGTTAGTATGCATAACATATAATAGGTACTTAAATATTTTAAATGTCTTCACAGAACAAGTACTGAAAACAATGAGGGATGTAATGTTCAAGGATGTTATAGTTGTTTTTACATAAATAACAAGGATGTCAAAACCAAATCTAATTAGTTTATGAATTTGTTAGGATCTAACGAAAATACCAGTCAATTGTCTTTCCCATTCACAATTACCAGGATTCTATTTCGATGATGATGATTAATATTATTATGAAGAAAAACAAAAGCCAGACTACAACAACAACCACAACAACAATAATGATACTAATAATAAATAGAAAAAGTAAAAGAATCATCCAGTATTTAGCCAAGTGCATCATTACACTCTTTCTTACTTTTCCTTTTTACGTCTGAAAAGTCTTTGTAGAATGTATATGTCAATAATCAGAAAATATTTGCAATAAAGTAATTAGATATTTAATAGGATTAGAGAAGGTTTTGATTTCATTTCTAAATTCTAACTCTCATCTTCAGATGGTAAAATAAAAGAAACGATGCAGAAATGTGAAACTGGATTTTTTTTATTTATGGAATGACCAGTTTCGCATCGGGATTAATTCGTTCATCTGACTCAATGGTAGAAACATAATCGGTCATTCAATTTTACTTTCTATTGGCGTTAACAAAAATAAAGTACCTAAAAAAAAACGGAATGCAGTTCCGTTTGTGGATACGGGCTGAAAAATTCTGTCATATCAGAAAGTGAAAGTTGTAATGAGAAAAAGTTGTACAATGACGAAAATTTAACGCGAAACTGAAACAGAATTAAAAAAAATTCCATTCGACGGAACTTTGGAATGACGTCATTCGTCTGCCAACGACATAGTTTTTAAAATTGTATAAATTTGTGAGTTTTAGCTGCAGGAAATTCCGAATATAGCAGCAGCATGGATTTTGGAAAGTGTAAATATTTCTTTGTTTCGTTTTACTTTTTTACTTTTTTTTTTTTTAGGTGTGGGTCGATCCTATGTGTGTGTGTGTCTGTGTGTGTATGTATGTGTATGTATGCGTGTCTGTGAAATTCGACATGGTATAATTTATATCATTCTTTGTTTATGTATTAATAATATTAAGAAGAAGAAGAAGAAGAAGAAGAAGAAGAAGAAGAAGAAGAAGAAGAAGAAGAAGAAACAAAAAGAAAAAGAACAGGTAGAAGAGGAAAAGATAGAGATAAAGAGAAATTAACAATAAAATGGAGAAGAAGAAGACTAAGAATAACAACAACAACAACAACAAAATGAAGATAAAAAACAACAAGTATTAATATTGGATGGAAAGTCTTTCATAATTAGTGAAAAACGTATACAGAAAACGAAACATAAGAAGGAATGGTTGAATTGAGTGAGCACATAAACTCGCGTCTTTATTCTACAACTTTTACTTCTGATATGACATCATACCGGTTTTTATATATTTTATTTTTGTTAACGCCAAAAGAACGTAGAACTGAACGGGCGCTAATTTTTTGATCATTTAGTCACATAAACGAATTAATCACGATGAGAATCTGGACATTCCATAAATACAAAAATCAGTTTTCCATTTTTGCATAGCTTCTTTAATTTTACGATCTGAAGATAGATGACAGTTTGGAGAGCATTTGGAAAATGAAACCAGAACCTTTTTTAGTCCCCTTAAATATCTAAATCAGTATATGGATTTCTTCAAATCTAACTTATATAATCAAATTTTAGCAACTACAGTCAGTATTAAACTGCGACTATTTCTATTCGAAAGGTATCTTTCCTTCATACGTTTGGATCTTTTATTAACGTCCACAATCAAACATATCCAATATAATATCAATGTAATTTTAATAATCTTCAGTGTTGTATATTGGAAAAAGTAAGCGATTGACAAACTTCATTTTAGTTTTTCACATATTTAACAAAAGCTATCATCGTCACTTTACAAATTTGTGATGTGAATTTCATCTTAACAAGTCGTTTGACACATTAATCAAAAAGTTCTATGTTTTGTCAATGAAATGGCAAGTAAACTGATGAAGGATTTCTGATTGGTCTTTACATGACAAAACACATCGTTAATATCATAAACTGTCTGGCGTCAATATTTTTCTCTTTTTAGTGTCATGAATAAGTATGGATAAGATTTCACATTCGGTAAAGGGACTCCGAAATCGCGAACATTTTCTCTTAGACAAGTGATTGTCACATAGTTTCTTTGACTAACAACAAGCTTTTTTCTAATAACAAACATTTCTATCTTATGAATTGATATGTAGATTTCTCCTCTCGATAGAACTGTTTTACCTGATATCGTACCTATCGACTTCCATCTTTCGTTAACTGTCACAAACGAATTTATCCGTTCATGCCATGTTCTCAAAGATCTTCAGAAAATCGTTTTCAGATCATCGTTAACATTGTATAATTGAAGAACAAAAAACTGGCTGAATAGTTTCTTGTTAGTTTTAAACTTTAATTTTATTTATATTAAAATTCATATTGCGTATGTATATTTTTATTTATCGCTTTGACAGTTTCTTGATTATTGTCGAAAGAAGCCATGTCACTAAAGTATTTTAGACACTTTACCATAAACACGTACATTTTAGAATGTATAAAATTATTAGAATATATACTCAAAAGTAGAATCGAAGCATGATAGCTATTTTCAAAATTGAACGAATTCGCCTGAGGACAACTGCAAGAAAAGCTGAAAAATGTGCACATGAAAGACATTCTGATGGACAGAGCGTCCATTTCGAAAGATATCCGTGATTATAGCGACTAGAAATGCTGCCAACCTGACAGTGAAGTTTCGAGATATGAACTTTTTTAACAAATCGCTTAAATACATTAAGCAAAAATATCTATTTATTCCGTTGGTTAAAGTGCAAGTAAATCAATAACTATTTTTGATTAGCGGAGTATTAGTCTCTATGGGTCATTTAATACCGCAATTTTAATTAGTTTTTGATAGGGTGGAGATGAAATGATAATCGTTTTTAGTGACCCATGTTTTATACATTTACTCAGTGCTTTAGAATAAGTGGATTAAAAACTTTCCCAAAGAGAAAAGATAGATTCATGCCTTACCCCAAAGAATTTAGGCGAATGTAAAATAAGTCAGTCAGTCAGTTAAGTGCCTTACATGATACAAGCTTGGGCGATCATATCTCGAAAGAGACATGACTGACTGGGCAGAAGATTATCCCGCAGTAGTTTGCTATTGCTTTCTGCGGTAGACTGGTTGCCGGCCAAGGCTATAGAACCCAATCTGTCCTGTTATTTAACCCATAACTGGAAAGAATAGACGGATTAATACCTTTCCCAAGGGGATTTGCGCGTAAGTGAATGCAATGAATTCGGCTGGAATTCGAACTCGGCTCCCCCGATTTCTCGTTCCGAGCCGATATCCACTGCATCACAACGCACACACTGTTAAAGAAGACAAGGCCGAAATTCGAACTTGGTTCGTCGATTGCATTATATCTGGCGATAGCAGTTACAGCCGACTAAACAGGTCATTTGTGCGTGTGTGTGTGTGGGGGGGGGGGTAATCTGAGATCAAAAACTGTTGCAACATAAAATATTTTTATTGTTGAATGAATTCTTCTATCACAGCAGTTGACCCAGTTGCCAGACGATGCATACAATACTTTCAACCCGGTTTTGTTTATGAATGAACTTCGCTTACTACATTAATATAAAATTCAGTTTCACATTTCTACATCGCTTCTTTCATTTTACGATCTGAAGATGGTTAGAAAATGAAACAAAAACCTTCTCTAATCCAATTAAATATCTGAATCAAAACACGTAATTTTTCAAATTTATCTTATATAAAGCAAACTTCAGCAACAACAGTTAGCATTACTCTGAAAAGTTTTCTCTTCGAAAAACGTCTTTCACAAGTTAGAACAAACGCTCGTTTTGGATTTTTTATTAACGTCTACAATTAAACATATCCGAACACGCCGATCTCTCAAAGAAATTTACATTAATCGAATTTTAATCGAGGTCAGTTATGTCTACTGGAAAAAGTAAGTGATCGACAGTCTTCTTTTTAGTTTTTCACTTTTTTAACAAAAGCTTCCATCGTCACTTTACAACTTCAAGATGTGAACTTCATCTTATCCAATCGTTTGACACATTTATGAAAAATATCTATTTTTTGTCGAAGAAATTGTAAGTAAATTAATGAATGATTTTCGGTTGTTCTTTACATGACAAAACACATCGTTATCATCATAAACACCATGGCGTCAATATTTTCCTCTTTTTAGTTCCATAAATTAGTTCAGATTTCGCATTCTGTAAAGGGACTCCAAAATCTTCAACTTTTCCTCTCAGACATCTAAATCTAAACAAGCAATTATCAAGTATATTTTTTTAATAAGAACAGGCTTTTCCTCAATGACAAACATTTGTATCTTATGAATTGACGTTTCGTATTTATAATTTTATTTATCTCGCTGACATTTTCTTGATGGTATTTCTGTCTGTTCTTTCTTACAGTGTATCTTGTCAGTTGTTCCGCGTTCGCAATCGTTGTATTGACTGCATGTTTGTCACTCATCCATGGAGCACCAACATCGACGAGAGGTGAAACAAACAGCAAAGACTTAAAACGGGAAATAAAAAACGCCGCATATGCATTGAATGCAATAAACAATACATTAAATGAATATGTAAGTACTTATCAATGAAAGACATCAGCAGATTTTTTGTCAAACTTAACGTGATTATTTGCAAATTCATTTATTTTATTATTATGTTTTTTTTTTTTTTTGTTTGTTTTTTCGTTATTTTTTTATCATATAATTACTGGGTTTCATTCTCATTTTGAGGCGATTCTTTTTGACGCACCTCAACATGGACTCCCCCACTGCTATAATAATAGGTGTGTGGTAGCAGTGGAGAGAGTAGGCAGCACTGTGCGCATGCTACTAAGACACTGACAGCTCTCTGCCCGAAGGCAGAGAGCACTCACCCAGTCGTGGTTCCGCCGAAGGGTAGAATCACGACTGGGCAAAAATAGACAGACATTTTTTGGCAGGGCCATATAGCCCGGAAACCCCACTTATAACTGACCATGTGTCACATGTTGCCCTTAGTGGGAGGGACAACTAAATATAGTAGGCAGCACTGTGCGCATGCTACTAAGACACTGTCAGCTCTCTGCCCGAAGGCAGAGAGCACTCACCCAGTCATGGTCCCGCCGAAGGGTAGAATCACGACTGGGGAAAGATAGACAGATATTTTTGGCAGGGCTATATGGCCCGGAAGACCCACATTAAAAAGACCTTGTGTCACATTTCACATTAAGTGTGAAGGTGACTCAATACAGTTGTTGGAAAGGGAGATTATATCTTTTCATCTCCAACTCTCCCTTATTTACCTCCTTTTTTTTTCTTTTGTATGCATTATTTTTATTTCTTGAGTTACCTTCCTTAGTTCTATTTTGGCACTTTCTTATGTTTTAGTTATGTAATAAAGGGGAAAAGCCGTTGCAAAGGTACGCTAATCTATACGAAGAATAAGAAAGTATTCGTGTTCTACAGTTTGCTTGATTTTATTCGAATTGTTTTGACTGGAGGTTAGGTGAATTACGTGATTATATTTGAATTGATTTGATTACAGGTGTAACAGTGATTCCAAATTATAACCAGCATCAGTAGATTATATACACCTGTAGCAGATGAAGCTCAGATGGGAAAATCTTTGCTCCAGACTTCGTGGAACTGGCTGTAGTACTCATACCGCATTTGCATCAGTGATGTGGCTATACCAAAAATTTTACCAAAATAAAAATAATTAAAAATTAAAAAATTAAAATCTAAAATATTATAAAGTGACCCTCTTCTTCTTCTTCTTCTATCTGCCCTGTCCCTTCAGGACGTAGGCGATCATGGTTCTTCACGTCTCCCTATCCCTTGTGGCTCTTAGTATGTTTGCTCCTGTCACTCCTGGCAACCCCCGTTCCGTCATCCACCTGATCAGGCCCTGCAAATATGTTATCCGCTGCCTTCCTCTGTCTCTCTTTCCTTCTATCTGGCCAGTCAGTATCAGGTTCTCCAGATTCTCCTTCCTCATTACGTGTCCCAGGAACTTCAGTTGACTCTTCCTGATGCTCAGTATTAATGTCTTTTTTGTTGCCATTCTTTCCAACACTTCATCGTTGCTTGCATGCTCAGTCCACCATATCCGCAGCATCCTTCTGTAGAACCACATTTCCGCTGCTTCCAGTTTTGTCCTCATTATCGATGGATCATAAAGAGACCGCCATGCAAAAAATCCTAAAATAGTTTGAGAACCACTGTCCTAGCTATTGGCAAATAGTAAACACCCAAACTGGAGTAAAAAAATAAAAATAAAAAAATAAAAAAACAAAAATAACTGTACTATAAAAAGTATAAATGAAAAGAAAATGAAAAAAAAAACTATAAATTACCAGCAACAAATTTTTGTAAAAAGAAAAATTAAAGCGCCCAAGAAAATTAAATTTTAGTATTAAATGACTCATTGATATCCCATTAAACAAACAAAACAAAAAAACACGCCATACCTGCTTGTGTTCATCTCTAACAGTGCATTGCATGATGGTTTTGCAGGGGCTGTTATGCCGTGTGACGTGGCCGAACCACATCCACCAACGCTTAACAGTGGAGAAAAGAGATTTCTGTCGACCCACGGGGCTTTTGATCTTGCTATGTGATTAGTCATTGGTTTTGTGTCTCCAGTAGAATATGCAGAGGAGCTTTCTCAAGCATTAGAGTAGATAGACTAAACTATCGCCCGGTTCACACTCCACCCTCGTCTATTGAACAGGTGAAGTGACTCATCCCTTGTTTCCTGGTTAGGATGCGGTTTCCGGTTTTCTCTTTTCCAATCTTTTCACTCTCTTTCATTTTATTTTCAATTGGAGTAGATAGACTAAACTATTGCCCGGTTTACACTCCACCCACGTCTATTGAACAGGTGAAGAGGCTCATCCCTTGTTTCCTGGTTAGGATGTGGTTTCCGCCTTTCTCTTTTCCAATCAGTGGCGTTATCGCCTTGCTTGGAGTGATATGATTAAAAAAAACGCATATATCGTCCTTTATTTTTTCTTCTACTGTCTCAATCAGGAAGTGTCCATGTCTCATACCCCTAGAGGAGAATGGATACGACCAGCGATTTGTAGAGATTGAACTGGGTTTGGAATCTGATATTGTTCTTCCATAATCTGTACATCCTGTAGAGGATGTGAGACCTGAACCCGTATTTCACATATACGCATGCATTTAACAAAAATCTACATAGTATTCATTTAAAATGCTTGTCTTTTGTCTTTTATAGTGTAAGCATGTTCCACTGGTATTCACCTCCGACTGTAATCGATTCATAGCCATGTTTGACGCCACGGCTGATTTACAACTGCCACAAGTTGCCATCAAGAATGAATCGGATTTTCAGGATGATAAACCGGTAAACGCAATCTTTTCATTTCTCGTTGATTTTGCGGGTATATTTCCATTTCTAAATAAAAAACAAACCATTTTTAACTTTTACGAAAAGATATTTCATCATATATTTTATTATATATTATATTCTATAACGTAACTGAATGTATGAATGAAAAGTTTTTATTTATATTTGATCTAAGTAAAATGGGCTATATATATATATATATATCTGTGTGCGTGTTTATGTGTGTATGTGTATATATATATATATGCGCGCGCGCGCGCGCGTGTGTGTGTGATTAAAATATATATCGCACATATAATGCTGTTGTAAATAAAACAGTGCTCAATGTAAACCATAAGAGCTGTTAAGTATATATTAATAAATATGCATATTCACCCTCAACGACTCAAAATTTCATGCACAAGGCCATCTTGGTTCAAATTAATTTTTAATGTAAATAATTGTCTGTTTGTTTTTGAAAAACAAGTAATCCTTAATGTTAATATAAAAGTTAATATTCACATCTTCAAATATTTTTTCTTACACACACACTCATGCACATACGAATATATATACATATATATATATATATATATATATATATATATATATTGGATTCGAGGTAAACAGGATTTGCATATATATATATATATATATATATATATATATATCCTCTTTATCTTGAATCCAAAATATATATTTTATATTAAAAATATACAGTATAAATATAAATGAGTTAACATTGTATTAAGTAGATATTTTTATTAAAATTTAAATTACGTAACGGTTAGTCTATACTCAACACCTGAAGATCGCATTGTGCATGAAACTCGCTGAGAGATAATACGTATATATATATATATATATATATATACATACACACACACACACACACATATATATATATATATATATATGTTTGTGTGTGTGTGTGTGTGTGTGTGTGTGTGTCTGTGTGTGTGTGTGTGTGTTTAGTTAAAGCGATACCTAATATTTTAAATAAATACATTTTTAAAAACAATGTTTTTTGACGTTTTTATCTTAATTTTAGTTTCAAGTTAATGAATTTAATCTAATATTTCCAATGAACAAAATACTTTACTCTATTTCAAGATGAATTTAAATTGATTGAAATAAGAATTGATTTCTTTTTTATTTAATTGATTTAAATTGATGTCTTTTTGAAATCGTTAAAATTGTTAAAAAACAGCCCTAGTAACAAATTTAATTTATTTGTGAATAAGTCCTGGAAGTTCGTTAAAATCCTACAATTATCCGAGTTTTGCAACAATCTGTAACTCACTTTTAGCCGCAAAAAGTCTCTAAAATTGCCCATACTTATTTATTTAGTTGATGCAAGAAAACAACATTTTAATCAAAGTTTTGAAGTCCTTAGAAAGCATTAAAAATACAAACTAATACTCACAAAATCATTTTGGTTTTCTTCTTAATAATAGAATCAAGATTGTGTCGATTAAACTTTGTTTTTATTAAATTTGAAGTATTTTTGTTTATTATTTTAGCAAATCTTTGCAGGTGCCATTATTTCACGGTATTTTTTAAAGGGTAGACAAAATATATAAGTCAAATTTATTAACATACAAACATATACATGCACTTCTAATTTATGTTATGTTCTTCTTCTTCTTCTTCTTCTTCTTCTTCTTCTTCTCCTTCTTCTTCTTCTTCTGTGTGCCTTGTTCTTTCATGACGTAGGCGATCATGGCCTTCCACGTCTCCCTATCCCTGGTGGCTCTTAGCATGCTTTCTCCTGTTACCCCATGCAACCCTCGTTCCGTCATCCACTAGCTGAAGCCCATAAATCTAGAATATAAATGTATAGAAAATAGCATGGCCACAAAATGAGGGATCACTTTATATATTGATTATAATATAGATTTGATCCCCCACTTTATATCTACATTTTAATTTCTTATAAACAGTTGGCATATATCTTCTTCCTCTATGTGCCTTGTCCCTTCAGGACGTAGGCGATCATGGTTTTCCACGTCTCCCTATCCCTGGTGGATCTTAGCACGCTTTCTCCTGTAACGTCTCGCAGCCCTCGTTCTGTCACCCACCTGCTCAGGCCCTTCAAATATGTTATCCGCTGCTTTTCTCTGTCTCTTTTTTCCTCTATCTGACCTGTTAGTATCAAGTTCTTCAAGCCCTCCTTCCTCATTGCATGTCCCAGGAACTTTAGTTGTCTCTTTCTGATGCTCAATATTAATTTCCTTTTCGTTTCCATTCTTTCCAACACCTCGTCATTGCTAGGTCCACGATAATGAATATAAAATATGAATATGACGAAAGGTTCAGGATTTTTATGTAATAAAACGTGATAAATAAATGATCATAAAAATTTAAATGGTTGTTTATATGATAGAAGTTTTAAAACACTAAGAATATTAAATATGCCTTTGATTAATTAAATATTATAAACATTACCTATATATTTTTTTTTATTTCAGGAAATTATAAGCAGGATGAGTCGAATAATCAGTAAATATTTGAATCTGATAAAAAAATATTTGGATATCGAATATGACATTGTGTGTGAACCTGCTAAAAAAATCGATCTCGAATGTCATTTTCCGAAATACTGTGCATTAGTGTCTGACACCAATGACGCCATCTTTTATTGCAGTCTTTATACAACCTACAGTTATATAAACAAATTGAAAGTACGTCTTCAGTTATCGGTAAGTTGTGATTATTTAACTTTATTGTTTTATATGAATGAAACATTCTCATCTATTTTTTGTTTCTTAAAATAATAGAACGGATTTAAAAAGGAAACTGTTTCAGAGTTTTGTCTTGCTGTCTTAATTTGCCGTAATGACGTATAATAAATGAAGTTTTGTTGCTCTCTGAGAATGTCATGTGTATTTATGTATGTGATGGTTATTGCTGTGTTGGTACCTACACTCATTTTCGATATCTAAACTTGAAATTGAATTTTAAAAATAAAAAAAAATTCTTGATAAATTTGGTTTTATTTGAAAACTAAATGATTAAATTTACTATTTCCAGTAAGCAAAATACTCTGGTGTATTTCAAACATAAAATTCTTTTGATTGGAATCTAAATTTTTCAATGCTTTTTTAATCTTTCAATTTTTCAGCCATTTTTAAGTGATCGACACATTTGTAGACAAAAGTTAATTCTTGGTATTTTTGTAAAATTAGCAAATTTTGTGTTAAATTAATCTGATTGACACAAGTATTCATAGCGTGAAATTTAGAATAAAACTATTTCAACAGAGTTGAACTTTTTGACCTGTCCGCTGTATATCAAACGTGTTGACAAGTTGTTGAATAGAGATAAGTGTATGGCGTTCACAAGTGACAAAATTGTACAAATTCTTTCGCGTAAGGGGAGGAAACTCTGACCTTTTAATTTGCACATAGAAATTACTGTACATAAAAAACTTCAAATAAACAAAAAAAATACTAAAACTTATTTTAAAAATAGTGAGGCCAAACAATTTGTAACAAATAGTTTACTTTTCTATTACTAAATATAATCTTCGATTAATTAAATCCTAAATTAACCCCAATAAATCTTTGAAACGCTTAAAAAATATTTTTGAAACTTTATAAAATATTATAATCAAAAAATATCAACAATTATTTTAAAATTTTATTAGTAATCGAATTTTTTTTTCTTCAAACTATAATGTTCTTAATTTTTATTGTTTATTCAAGCAATTAAAAGCTTGTCAAATTAAGCATTGCATTTTTCATTTTATTATTGGGAGTAGATTTTCGGAAATAGAGGCTAAATTTTTCAAAAAATTAATAGATGATTTACATTTCCCAATGAGTCCTGCGTTTAACAAATAAAAGCATTTATCGCAACAAAATTTAGAATTTCATGAATTTTCGTGGAGGTAGGTAACAGATGTAAAAAATAAATATTTTTACTAAAATTTACAAAAATAATGATTTCAAAAATAATTTAATTTATTTGTGAAAAGGTCCTGAAAGTTTCATTAAAATTCGACAATTATTTGATTTTTGCAAGAATTTCCAAATTAATGCGATTGTCAACGGAAAAAAGTGGGTTATGTAATATTACGTTTTCCATTGTCAACTCTCGTAACGGTTTGGTTACCCGCTAATGAAAATAAAAACAAGATTTTATATCAAAATTTCCATTTCATCCCTTACATATTCATGTTGTTTTCTGTTTCTTTTTCAGTTTTCAGATACAGAACAGACAAATTTTGATGTGAATAGCCAACATTTTGCGCCGGAAAACATACAAACTCTAACACGCCGATGGCTAACCATGCTAATATTACACAGGTCATCAAATCAAATAATTTACGTTCAACAAAAACTGAAAGCAATGTCAAATGAACATTAAAAATATGGATGTAAATACATAGAACAATGACGCATGTGTGCCATTTCAAATAAGTGAAAGTTTTTTCAACTTCAGATTTAACAACCAGTGGCGATTCTTAGTGGGGGGGGGTGCAGAAGTTGCCATATACGATTTTAAATTATTATAAATTATTATGATTAAAATGTAAAAAACAAAAATGAAAAATTCTTGTAAAACTTCATTATTCATCAGAAAAAAATTATTTCTTCAGACAATAATGTCCTTAATATTACTTATTTAAAAAAAAATTAAAAACTTTTCTAATCAAGTAATCTCATAGTTTTATTGGATTCATTATTTTTCAATTCAGAGCGGATTTTCAGTTAAATGGTACAAATTTGAAAAAGAAATAGGTGATTTACAATCTCCAGTGAATCCTACTTTTAACAAAAAAAGTCATTTCAATAAATAAGAAGGTTTTTGTGCGAAATTTCATGAAATTAAGTCTGAGAGAGGAGGGTAACACATTAAAAAAAAATTTTACCAATAATTTCCAAAAAAACATATAGAAAATAATTTTATTCATTTCTGAATAAGTTCTGAAAATTTCATTAAAATCAGACAATTATTTGATTTTTACAAGAATTTTCAAATAAATGTGTTTTCAACGGTAAAAAGCGCCAAAAAAATCAATGTTAATCTTTGTAGAAGGCGATGACGTAAACAAAACAAGCATTTTAACCAATGTTTTGAACGTGTTAGAAAGGATTAAAAATTTTTTTTAAATAATTAAAAACTTCTTTCATCCTTCCTCTTAATAATAACATCAACATTTTGACGATAAAACTTTATTTTCGTTATGTTTGTGGCCTTTTTCATTACGCTATGATGTTTTTCCCGTGAATTAGTAGAGGTACCTAAAAACAGTTTTCTAGAAGCTTTCAATTTAGCTTTAACTGAAAGATAGAAGATTAAATTTACTAATTCCAGTTAGCAAAATACACTGGTGTATTTAAAACTGAAATTATATTGATTGAAATCTAAAATCTTTTCGAGTTAAAAAAAAATTCAATTTTTCGGCCATTTTTGTATACAGAAGTCAATTCTTCCTCTCTGATTTGAAACAAGAATTACTTGCTTACTACCTGAAATGTACTATAAAAGAGTTTCTTACTCACGATAGCCTTATTATCAGTGTTATCGTAATGTTATCTATAGCGATAGCCTTAAAATTTAACATAATATTTATAGAATTTTAGTTAGTTTAGCTTTATAGTCTTATGTTTGAAGAGTTTTTCTGAAAAATTAAAATTAAAAGAATATAAAAAGTTCTTTTAAAATAATTTTACAATTTAATAACTGAAATTATATGACATGACAGAGGTAAATCAATAATTTATTAAATCAAATGGCATTTATAATTTTTATTTTTAATATCTATTTTTTATATTCTTTATTAGATATCGATCGAGTTTCACAATTACTATTTTAACAAAATTAGGAAACTAGGAATTAAAAATGTAAAATATGTTTTAAATTTTGAAGGGATGATTTGCAAAGCCTGTTGAATGTTGAAATGTAGGACACAGGAAATACAGAAGCGAGATGAAACAAATGCACCACGTCAAAAATGTCTCTAGAGGATTTTTGTTTTGTTTTGTTTTGTTTTTCCCCTGTAAGGGGCGTAGCCTTTGAAACACAAGACCTTTTAGTCATCTAGCACTTTCGGCCACCCGTAAAATAAAATACGGGTCATCGGCATGCACACACACAAAAAAGTCCTAATTATTTTAAAAATCTTATGTCTAGAATAGCTGTATTAATCTTTTCAATTTTCGATTAGTAAATATAGTCTTCATCTATTAACTTAATAACCTAAAGGAAACGATAATTGGAAAAAAATTAGAAGATTTTTTGAAACTTTATAAATTATTATAATAAAAAATAATAAATATGAAAACATTTCTTGTGAAAATTCATTATTCATTTAAAGCATTTTTCTCCTCAGACTATGATATCCGTAATATATATTGATTATAAAATTTACATAGTTTTTTTGCATTTTTGTTTTCACAATTCGGAGCAGATTTTCTGAAAAGTAGCTAATTGATAAAAAAAAGTTGATTAACATTCCCGAACGATTTAATGTATAATAAAAGTTTCCCGGTCGCTCACTAATTTATAGACATTTCAGAAAATTAATTGCAGGGCGAGTAACGTATGTAAAAAAGATACATTTTTACCAAGATTCTCTTCAAAGACATTCAAAAATAATTTCATTCATCTATGAATAAGTCCTGAAAGTTTTATTAAAATCCGATAATTACTTGATTCTTGCGAGAATTTCCAAATTAATGTGTTTGTCACCAGAAAAAAATAAGTTATGCAATATTACATTTTCCATTGTAAACTCTCGTAACAATTTGGCTCTCCCATAACGAAAATAAAAACAAGATTTTTACCAAAGTGTCGAACGTGTTAGAAAGGATTAAACAATTTTTTAAAATAATTAAAAATACTTTGATGCGTCCTCTTAATAATAACATAAACATTTTGATGGAGGAAAAGTCCGTTTTTATTAAGTTTGGGATTAAGTTATGATGTTTTTTCAGTGATTTAGTGTGTAATATAACGGTCTGGCCCCACCCAAGAAGGCTGATGAAGCGTGGGTGTTCCCGGTTGATGAAAAGTAGCGGATGTCACTTTGACCCTATTTCCGACAGCGGCGGAAATGCCTACGCAGGCAAACAGACAGGTGACTCTGAGAATCGCGTGGGCGTCGCGGATCGAGGCAAAACCCGGAAGAAACAAGTTCCGGTTTTGGAAGATATAAAAAGACCTCGAAAACAAGGATTCGCCAGAAGTCGAAGAAGAAGCTAGAAGAGCTAAGCAGAGAGGCTACACTCCCGTCGAACCCAATTAGAGGCGCGCTCCCTCAACTCTCTGTTCACTAGGCCACACGGTCCATCGTCATTAATAAAAACACAAGTCATATTTTTATATACATGCTTGTTTGTTGTCTGTCGCTATATAACAAGTGGAGATACTTAGTGTAATAAGGATGTGCGTTGTGGTACAGTGGATATCGGCTCGGAACGAGAAACCGGGGAGCCGAGTTCGAATTCCAGTTGAATCCATTGTATTCACTTACGCGCAAATACCCTTAGGAAAGGTATTAATCCGTCTCTTCCTTCTAGTTATGGGTTAAATAGCAGGACAGATTGGGTTCTATAGCCTTGGTCGGCAACCAGTCTACCGCAGAAAGCAATGGCAACCTACTGCGGGATAATCTCCTGCCCAGTCAGTCATGTCTCTTTCCAAGCGTTTATCACGTATGGTACTTAACTGACTAACTGACTGACTTAGTGTTATATGAAAATTAAATCGCTCCTTGAGTTTGCTTCCCTCCTCCTCAGAAAAATATCGGTCCCTATGTGCTCTCCTTCACTTTCAAAGTTCTACAATCGCCACTAGTAACAGATAGACTAAACTATCGCCCGGTTCACACTCCACCCACACCTATTGGATAGACTAAACTATCGCCCGGTTCACACTCCACACAGACCTATTGAACAGGTAAAGAGGCTCATCCCTTGTTTCCTGTTTAGGATGCGGTTTCCGGTTTTCTCTTTTCTAATCTTCTCACTCTTATGTAGTCCCCTGCACATCAGTGGCGTTACTGCCTTGCTTGGGGTGATATGATTAAAAAAAAAGAAAAAAGTGTCTAAACACGAGACCTATTCACTCTTTCAGAAATTCAGCTACAATCATTTTTTTCAGAGACTATCATGTGAACATTCCTTAAATTTACAAATTCTTTCGAGGTCTATCTCTAAATAAAAGTTCCTGATAAAATAGAAATTTTTATTGCATCTTCCTCATTCCTTTATTTCTTTATTTCTTCGAACCAATTCAGTACAATTAATGTTTATTAAAAAAAACAGATACGACAATCACTTATTGCGCTCGTCATGAGTCCAGATAAAAGAAAAAAAAATACATTCGCACAAAACTCGCGTAAATCTTTGCTGATTGGCTAATAAACCGAAGGTGTGTGAAAACATGTGATAGAACTTGCTTTGATCAATTTTGCTCCAAAAATTTCAACATTCGTTTTGATCCACTTGACTTGCATAAAAGGAGGAAACATACGACCAAATCCTCAATGAGAATTCGAACGTCAGCAGCGGGTCACTGAAATTCTTGCAACTACGCCTTGTTGAATTTTATCAAGTAACCCTTAATACACATCTCAAAATTCACTCATGCAATTAATATATATATATATATATATATATATATATATATATATATATATATACTCACACACTCACACATTTATATTAATTTTCTCAAAGGAACATTCAACATTTTCTATATGTATCTTAGGAGTCACCTTCTTTCAACCATTTTTTTTCGACAAACTGTTTTGTGTAAATGCTTTTCTATTGAACATAAACGAGAGAGAATTTATTCGTACATTAATTCATGAACAATTCCTTTTAAAGTCACAATTACATAATTACATTCCCTGATCACTCTCTCAGAATATATTTTCAAGTTCATATTTTGTACATGTTATGAATAAAATTATTATTTGTTTATTATTTGTCCGTGTGTTCGTTCTTATTCACCTTAGCTATAAAAATTAAAATAAATGGGATATATATATATATATATATATATATATATATATATATATATATATATTCCATTTACAATTATACAATTACTGGAGAGTTTGTGAGTGTAACATTTTTTCCTTTTTATTTCACTTTTGTGGAATTATATGTATACACCCCTCTTACATTTTAATATTTTTTTTTCATTAAAGTTTACTTTTAAACGAGTTCCATCTTCTCCTAGTATTGTAAGTAATCCTTTGGTTTTCTCCTTCTTTGACCCTTTATAATTAAACCAACGAAGCTCTTGATAAGTGTTGGCCGAAAGGTTCCTCGGGTTTGGGATAATTATGACGTCTACTTTATTTAAGGCTATTAGTGTTTTCTGTGGGTACAAATCATTATTTGTATATATATATAAAGAGAGAGAGAGAGAGAGAGAGAGAGAGAGAGAGATAGAGAGAGAGAGAGAGAGAGAGATTGTTATTATTATAACACTAATAATATCTATATCACTAAAGGCTCTACTTCTGAATTGAGAACTTTACGAAAAGTAATAATTACCAAACTGTGGAATATATATCCACTAGTTTCTACTGCTATTATATATACACTACCAGGCATAATTATTAGGCCACCCCAGTTTTTTAAAGAAATGATGTATTTCATACTATTTTTAAGTGGATAATTCTAAATGAAAATAGATTGGTTCTTTTGTTATTATTACTTTGCAAACATTTACAAAGCAAGGAAACAAAGATGAACTCGTCCGAATCCCCCTAAATAGCCTTCATTCTTTCCTTAATGAAAATGCAATATAGGTAATTATTAAATATTTATAAATTAATTTGATTCGCATGTTATTGTGCAGTATTAACAAAAAAATGAGATTATATTTTCATTTACAATTATTCATTTGGCAATAAATACTAAAAATTAGTATGAAATAGATCTTTTTTTTTTAAACTGGGGTGTCCTAATAATTATGGCCGGTATTGTGCATAAATATTGCGTAATATAACTCGTTTACAAATAATATATATATATATATATATATATATATATATATATATATATGCAACTTTTCATAAAAAAACGACAATGTATTATGGTTAAGATTTTATGTAATATTTCATCTGATCTTTTGATATTTAACATCTTTAAGAATTGTCCAAATGTTTTGTTAATCTAATTAATCTGGATAATTTTTATATAATGTATGTCCTGAAAATAAAAATAAAAAGATCAAATGAAAAATTGCATAAAAGCTTAACCATAATACCTTGTCTGTCATTTTTAATGAAAACTGCATGAAAGAGAGAATGCTGACAATATATATATATATATATATATATATATATATATATATATATATATATATATGTGAATATTGCAGCTGATTCAAAGTAAAAATTATGAGATGACTCATGCATCTCTTCCTCCCTATCACTCTCTTTAAACACACACGTATACATATATATATATAGAGAGAGAGGGAAAGAGTGGCAAAAATGTCACTAAACAGCTACTTATAAAAAATTTCATACCAGAATCAGAAGAAAATTATTCAACATGCTTTTGCAGACTTAAGCCGTCATAATGATTTGTGTCCATTTAATAATAAATTAATTGCTTTTACTATATAGTGACTCTATTGCCACCCTATATATAGATATATATAAGTAAGTAAAAAATACCCAGTGAGCCAGACAGACCTACCTAGGTTTCACCTAAACAAATTGTCAGTGAAAGAAGGAAAAGCTGGAGCCATATATTGTAAGAAAGTGATTTTAAACACGTAGATTTTAAACCCACTGTTCAAGCATTTACTTTTATAAAGGGTGCTTGATACAAAGTAGAGTTTTATATTGTATTAGTTATTACAATGGTTTATAAAAGCATAGTATCACGACACAAAATTTTTTATGTTTCGGAGAATCAGTGCTCCTCATCTGGTGATAAGTGGAAATGAAAAATAAGTCCCCCAAAAAAAGTGGTTACAAAAACCAAGACATCAAGTATATAACAAGCTATAACCACAACAGGAAAAATAGAAATAGAAAAATCATTTGGTATACACCTCCTTTCAACCAAGGCGAGGATAATTCAAAAATATCTACTTAATAGAAAATATGAAGTACTAGAGTTATATACGGAGCTCAATGGATGTTATCCAGAGCAACATGATATCTATAAAGCAAAATTCAACACGTCATTTAAAATGGTGAAAATTATAATTCATTTCGAATTAAGAGTTGGTTTAATAGTTTAACAGCCTCAAAACAAAGATAAGGCTACCTTCATCCAATTCAATATTATGGATTTCTACCCATTCATATGAAAAAATCTATTGTTGGATAGTTTGAATTTCATGAAGAACTTTGTTACAATTACTAATGAAGCATCCAAAATAACATTGGCCTCTAGAATATCATTGTTATCTAATAATAATTCTTCTACTTCTATGTGCCCTGTCCCTTCAGGACATAGGTGATCATGGCTTTTTACGTCTCCCTATCCCTGGTGGCTCTTAGCACGCCTTCTCCTGTTACACCATGCAACCCTCGTTTTATTATCCACCTGATTAGGTCCTTCAAATATGTTATCATATCTCTTTTTCCCTCTATCTGGCCTGTTAGTATCTCCAAGCCCTCCGTCCTCTTTGCATGTCCCAGGAACTTCAGCTGTCTCTTCTTGATGATCATTATAAATGTCCTTTTCGTTTCCATCATTTTTAAGACCTCATCATTGCTCACATGCTCGATCCATGATATTCGCAGTATCCTTCTGTAGAACCACATTTCAGTTGCTTCAAGTTTTTCCTCCATCTTTGATGATATTTTCCAGCATTCACTGCTATATTGAAGAACTGACAACACATAGCAATCTAGTACTCTCATCTTTGTTTCTAGCGAAATTGTCCTGTTTCTTAATACTTTACTCAACTTCTGGAATGCTTCCTTCGCCATGCCAATTCGCCTTTGGATCTCTGTGTCGCACTTTCTGTCTTCTGTTATTACACTTCCCAGGTATTTAAAGTTTTGTATCTGCTTGATTCTAGTATCCCCAACCTGTATTTGGCATATTGGGCTGCCCTTTTTACTGATGAGCAGGCATTCGGTTTTCTTGCAGCTTATTTCTAGTCCTTTCTTGTCACTCTCTTCAGCTACCTTCTGTAGGATGTCTTGTAGTTTCTTTTCTGTGTCTGCTATCAGCCCTGTATCATCTGCGTGCCTTAAGTTGTTTAAACTGTGGCCTCCGATGACAAATCCAGGCATAACTTCTAGGGTCCTCAAAATATTTTAGCTGTACAAGTTGAACAGATCCGGTGAAAAGGCACATCCTTGTCTTACGCCCCTTTCTATGTTTGTATATCTGCTGAATTCGTTACCTGTCCGTATACAAGCGGCTTGTTGCCAGTAAAGGTTCTTAATTACTCTTAAGTATTTCCCAGATATGTCCAGGCTGCCGTGCATCTCCATCAGTTCTTTGTGGCTTATTTTATCAAACACCTTCGCATAATCGATAAAGCACAGGTATGAGTCCTTCTTCATTTGTATTGCCCTTTCAGAGAGCATCTTAAATTTGACATTATTGAATTCTATCCCTCTATATCGAGATATCTCTTAGTAAAATGTATTGATTTCGCTAGAAACCATGTAGAGAACACAGAAGAAACTAAGACTATTCTAGCAGTAAGAAAATCCCTTCTGACCCTTAATGATTCTACATGGACAAAAAGTCACAATAGGACGTTTGACGTTCCCATGGGGGCACATCATTCAGCTCAAGTTGCCGATTTAATAGGCATCTATATTCTAAACACCCTGGGTAAAGTCGTGAATCCTGAACCGGTAGACCTATACCGGAGTGATGGACTTACGCTTATCTCGAATAGTAATGCCCCTTTGGCGAGGAAAATCCAGAAGAAAATCATTAAGACTTTCAAAATGCTAGGATTCAAAATATAAATAACATCCAACTTAAAGATAGTAAATTACCAAGACATTACCCTCGACCTCGGTCATAATTCCTTTAAACCATACAATAAAGACAATGGAATCCATAGCTACATCAATATTAATTCCAACCACCCTAGCGCCATTATAAAGCAAATACAGAGGAAAGTTAATATTAAAATCAACCGATTATTTTCTAACCTTAGAATCCTTAGGAATAATAAAAAACTATATGATAAGGCTCTCCAGAGTAGCGGATATAAAGATAAATTAACTTATTTAACACACACTAGTAATCCGGAATCGCTAAAGGCCAAAGGTAAGCATAGAAAAAGGAAAATTATATAGTTTAACACCCCGTTCTGTAGACTATCAACTATTGACATTGGTAAGATCTTCCTTAAATTAATAAGTAATAATATATATAATATTATTAGCTTCCACAATAACCAAATCTTGAAGAAGTGTAAAGAATCCAATACAGAGAGTAGAATGATACCCCCTGTAATTGTAAATCTAGAAATAACTGTCCAGGTAAATGTAGGTCGGAAAATGTAATCTATCAAGCCACCATCTACCCTAAGGAAAATAAGAAGTATAATGTTTATATCGGAATTTGGCGGGAATTTGGCAACGGCTTTATACCCACAAGCACTCCTTCACAAACCCTAGTTTAAGATACCAAACAGCCCTTTCTAGGAAATAGTGGGAATTAAAAGAAAGTGACTTAAACCCCCGGATAAAATGGAAGCTCATAGGCAAGGCTAGAACCCCTAATAGCTTAAGAGATAGATGTAATCTATGTTTGACAGAAAAAATTAAAATTTTAATATTTCAATACCAAAATATACTCCTTAACAAACGAAGGGAGAACATAAGTATGTGCCGCCATAGAAATAAGAATAAATTACAATAATTATCCTATTCTGCCAAATAGTTACATTAAGGTTTTTTTTAATCTTGCCAAGCAGTTACTTCCCCACCACCTACCACTACTAACTCAAGGGTCAAGACACATACCTCCTACTATGAAAGAGGAATTACTACTAAATTTTCACTTAGCCCTACCCCAATAAAACCAATACTTCCCAACGCCTTCCTTTACCTAAACTAATCTCTTGGCTTAGAATTTTTCTTCATTTCTTAAATGACATGTTGAAAATGGCTGTTTTCCCTCTAAGTTGTATCTGAATTTACAGATATATATATATATATATATATATATATATATATATATATATATTGTAACTAAGTTGTTGAACTCGTAGGTTTATTTACCTTTTTGTTCATGCATTTACTTTTATAAAGAGTGGTCGATACAAATGTAGAGCGTTATACTGTAATGGTTGTTACAATATTTTTAAATTCATAGTATCACTACACAAAAATTTTTCAAAAACATTGTAACAACCATTACACTATATATATATATATATATATATATATATATATATATAATTTTCAATGTTATTTATAGTGGACACTCATATTTGAGTATCTGAGAGTCTGTTCCGTTTATTTAAACAGGATTTTATTTATGAATATTCAAGAGATCTTTGATAAAGAAAATGCGCATCTTTTTGAATGATGAACTGGTCTAAGTAGTTTTTACACCCTCGCAGATAAGTGATATTCTTTCAGCTAAGAGTTTTTCGATGGGTTGGAATATGTGATAATCACAAAATTTCAAGTTCAGGTGAGTACGGTGGGTGTAGTCGGACATCCATGACTCAGTCAGTTAAATGTCATACGTGATTCACGCTTGGGCGATCATGTCTCGCATGACTAACTAGAGTAATTTCGACAGGTTTAGCATTAGATTTGACGTGTGTGTGTGTGTGTGTGTGTGTGTGTGTGTGTGTGTGTGTGTGTGTATACAATTCGTTGTGTTGCAGTTTATATCAATATTTTTGCTTGCAGTATTAATAATAACGAGAAGAAAAGAAGAAAAAGAAAAAAGAAAAAAAAACAGTTTGTGACTGAAACAGCAACAAAATGTTGCCGCTCTATGCACCATCTGGGTGTGATGGATAAATGATGATGATGATTTTTTTATTAAGCTGATATATTTTCTTACGTTAAATGTTATTTTTAACGGATACCATATTTAAGTAGACGCGTCATTTATTTTTAAACAATTTATTTCTTTTACAGGCCTAAACATTTATTAAATATAATATTGTTTTAATTTCACATGAGTTTGTTTACGTCTACCTTTATTTGTAGTTGATACCAGAATTTGAGTAGAATGCCCTTCTTTTTTTAAATAGTGTTTCTTTCCTCTATCAGGCTGAGCATTAGAGAAAACCTAATAATGAAAATTTACCCTCCGGCATGATTCAAAGGCAAAACCACTATCTTATCTGGAGGCTCAACGTTGCTTAACTTCGGTGATCGAGCGGGAACCGGTGTATTCAACGTGACATGACCGTTATATAAGCAACGTTGAGCCTGGTCAGTACTTACGTGGGTGACCACTTGGGAATACCAGGTGCTGTTAGCGTTCACGGATGTGCGTTGTGGTGCGGTGGATGTCGGCTTGGAGGGGGAAATCGGTGAGCCGAGTTCCAATTTCAGTTGAGCACACTGCACTCACTTGCGCACTGGTACCCTTGGGAAAGGTATTTAATCCGTCCGTTCCCTCCAGCTATGGGTTAAATAACAGGGTAGGACTTGGGACCCTGCCCTTAAACAAATCCCAATGAGACTTGCTCCGTCAGGGAGGAAGCCCGCTCAACCCGACTAGGGTGAATGCGGCATACATACATACATACATACTTATCTGGAGGAGTGGGATGTTAAGCCACTCAGCCAAGCAAGGTTCTGTTTGCCTTAAAATAACGTTTAAATAATAATAGTTATTAATTACAGTATTTGGCAAAAAAAACATCCTTATTGTAATCTTATAAATTATACGGCTGGTGTGTCTCAGAAATGATATCCTCATAAGTAAAATCCTTATGGTATTCTTATACATCTAAAATTAACAAGTGGTCTACGGCTTAAAGAGGACATAATTCAAGCATTCGTGACACTGACAGTATTTAGCTACGTACATCCTTATACACAATTTTTTTTCGTCTGACAAGTCTTTGTAGAATTTCTTTGTAGAAGTCTTTGTAAATGTCAATAACCAGAAAAATATTTGCAATAAATTAGCTATAAAAATGCTATAAAATTTTTCGAAAGTTTAACGCAAAATTGAAACTCAGACAGAAACGACAAAAAATTCTATTCGACACAATTTTAGAATAACTTCATTCGTCTCTCAATGACATTATTTCTAAAATAGTATAAATTTGAGCGTTTTATGAAGAGAGTTGTGAGAAATCCCGGATATAGCAGCAGCGTGAATTTTAGTGAAAATATTTCTTTTTTTTTTGTTTGTTTGTTTTTTTGTTTGATTGTTTTTTTAGGTGGGGTTTGATCCCATGTGTGTGTGTGTGTGTGTGTGTGTGTGTGTGTGTGTGTGTGTGTGTGTTTAGGTGTGCGTTTGTGTGTGTGTGTGTCTGTACGATTCGATATTCTATAATTAATATCAATATGTGTGTGCGTATTAATAATAATAATGAAAAGAATAAAAGAAGAAGAGAAGATGAAGAAAAATAAAAAAAGGAAGAAGAAGAAGAAGAATTAGAAGAAGATGGAAAAGAAGAAGATTAAGAACAACAAAAAAAAACAACGTCTAATAAAATTATTAAATAAACATAAAGAAAAAAGAAACATTAGAAAGAAGAGTTGAATTGAATGAGCACATAAATTCGTGTCCTTATTGTTCAACTTTCACTTTCTGATATGACATAATTTATCAATATGATAAATTATCAACCTGCCTTCACAGACGAAACTGCATTCCGGTTTTTTATTTATTTTATTTTTGTAAATTCCAACAGAACCTAAAACTCAATGACCGATTATGTTTCTACTATTGAGTCACATGAACGAGTTAACCACAACGCGAAACTGGTCATTCTAATAATACAAAATTCAGTTTCGCATTTCTGCATCGCTTCTTTATTTTACGATCTGAAAATGGGTGAGAGTTAGCATTTAGAAAATGAAACCAAAACCTTCTATAATCCCATTATATATCTAAATCAGGACATGGAATTTTTCAAATCTACCTTATATAAACCAAACGTTGGCAACAAAAGCCAGCATTACTCTGCAAAGTTTTCTATTCGAAAAACGTCTTTCTACAAGTTAAGATAAACGTAAATTTTGGATCTTTTATTAACGTCTGCAATCAAACATATCCAATCACGCCGAACTCTACAAAAAAAAATCATACCAATTGAATTTTAATCACCGTCAGTGTTGTATTTTGGAAAAAGTAAGTGATCGACAAATTTCTTTCCATTTTAACTTTGTTAACAAAAGCACCCATCGTAACTTTACAACTTTTATCTTATCAAGTCATTCGATATATTAATCACAAATATATATCAAAATATGTTGGTTGGTTGTTTTGTTTTTTATGGCATATGAACCTCGGCCGGTCATTTATTGCCAACTAAATTTTATTTATTTATTGCTGGTAATACCTTTTTTTCTTTCAACAATTTATTGTTGTTTTTTTATATAAGTTTTGTGTCTAGTAATACTTTTTTCTTTTCGAGTATCAAGATTCATTGGGGTTTGTTTTTAAGGGCAGGGCCCCCAAGTCCTACCCTGTTATTTAACCCATAACTGGAGGGAAGGGACGGATTAATACCTTTCCCAAGGGTTCCAGTGCTTAAGTGATTGCAGGGTATTCAACTGGAATTTGAACTCGGCTCACCGATTTCTATTTCCGAGCCGATATCCACTGCACCACAACGCACATCCGTCACGAAACGCTTACAGCACTTGGTATTCCCAAGCGGTCACCCATTTAAGTACTGACCAGGCTCAACGTTGCTTAACTTCGGTGATCGAGCGTGAACCGGTGTATTCAACGTGATATGGCCGTAAGCCTCAAACTATGTAATGGGATTCCAAAGTCTCGAACTCTTCCTCTCAGACAAGTAATCGTCAAGTATTTTCATTATATAACAACGTGCTTTTTCCCCAATAACAAACATTAGCACCTTACAAACTGATATGAAAATTTCTTCTCTCGACACAACTTGATATCAACCTGACTTGTATCTTTCGTTAACTGTCACAACCAAACTTATCCATTCATGTCATGTTCTCAAGATGTGCGTTGTAATGCAGTGGATATCGGCTCGGAACGAGAAATCGGAGAGCCGAGTTCGAATTCCAGTTGAATTCCTTTCATTCACTTACGCGCAAATACCCTTGGGAAAGGTATTAATCCGACTCTTCCTTCCAGTTATGGGTCAAATAACAGGACAGATTTGGTTCTATAGCCTTGATCGGCAGCCAGTCTACCGCAGAAAGCAATGGCAACCTACTGCGGAATAATCTTCTGCCCAGTCAGTCATGTCTCGAAAGAGACATGATCGCCCAAGTGTGTTTCACGTATGGCACTTAACTGACTGACTGAATATAATAGTTGGACTCATGATTAAGGCTTCTACTGGTCATAAAGTGGGGGATCAGTTTTCTATTGTTATGTAGTAATAAACCGATACCCCACTAATTACTACATAATAATATAATACGGTTCTTCTCTCTCTAGCTATGAGTCAAATAACAGGACAGATTGGGTTCTATAGCCTTGGTCGGCAACCAGTCTACCGCAGAAAGCAATGGCAACCTACTGCGGGATAATCTTCTGCCCAGTCAGTCATGTCTCGAAAGAGACATGATCGCCCAAGCGTGTTTCACGTATGGCATTTAACTGACTGACATGTTCTCAAAGATCTTCACAAAATCGTTTTCAGATCATCGTTAACATTGGAAGAATAAGAAAGTGGCTGAATAGTTTCTTGTTAGTTTTTCACCTTAGTTTTATTTATATTATAACTCATTTCAAATATACGCACCGTAGTGGGGGCGCTAGAGGGTGTCGTCAGTAATGTCATTGCGTGGATCACTAGGGATTTTGAGTCTCTCAACATCATACCCCCTACTCACCGCGCCGACCCGACCAGAGATGATAAGTTTCTGGTCCACCCTCGATAAGCGCTTTCAGACACTGGAAAAATTTATAACGTTTGGGCCCGGTACGAAACCTTGCAAATGCTTCTGATTGGCGACATTTAGAGGCGAACCGTACATGGACTCGTCCGAAAATATGAAACAAATTACCTATATTTTTATTCATAACTTTGACAGTTCCTTGATTATTTCCGAAAGAAGCCATGTTACTAAGGAATTTAAAGACACTTTACCATAAACACTTATCATGAACATTTTACCATAAACACATAAATAATTTTAGATACTTTCTGGAAGTTACTTCCAGAAAGTATTTAGAATTATTTGAAAATATTGTGGTTCATTAGATATCGGCTCGGAACGAGAAATCGGAGAGCCGAGTTCGAATTCCAGTTGAATCCATTGTATTCACTTACGCGCAAATACCCTTAGGAAAGGTATTAATCCGTCTCTTCCTTCTAGTTATGGGTTAAATAGCAGGACAGCTTGGGTTCTATAGCCTTGGTCGGCAACCAGTCTACCGCAGAAAGCAATGGCAACCTACTGCAGGATAATCTTCTGCCCAGTCAGTCTTGTCTCTTTCGAGACATGATCGCCCAAAGCGTGTATCACGTATGGCACTTGACTGACTGATACTCAGAAGTGAAATTCTAAAATAATAGCTATTTACAAAATTGAACGGTTTCGTCTGAGTACAATTAGCTGCAAGAAAAGTTTAAAAAAGGTGAATATGAAAGACTTTCTGATGCACAAGTCACGTTAACGATATTCGTGATGGCAGCGACTACAAATGCTCCCATCTCTATTGTGAAGCTTCGAGATATGAACTTCTTTCAAAAAAATCAGTTCACATTAAACAAAAGTAAAATAACTGTTTTTGTTTAGCGGCATATCAATCTCTATGGGTCATTTAATGCCGCAATTTTTTTTTTCGGATGGTGGCGTAAAGATAGTTATGGTTTTTACTGATATATTTCTTCTAATTAACTCATCGCTGGGATGTGAGGAGGTGGATTCATACCTTAAGGTTATTTGCACATAAATGAATACAATGAACAAACTGTAATTGAACTTTAACTCCCCGATGTACAATTGCAAGCCATTATCTAGTACACCACCCGCATATTCAATTTTACAGCATTTGGTATTCCCGAACGGTCGTCCAACAAAGTACTGGCCAGGTTTTCACCAACAAGCGTTGTCATCTTCCAAATTCAGCTGTATGAGTGGTTCTAGACAATGCTTACCTCTCAGAAACTATCTTACATCTCTACAAGTCTCCCATTCATCAATGTTTTGAATATTGCTCACCCATGCGGTATGCTGCGGTATGCTGCTGCTTAAAGTTTCTTGATAACATCTAAAGAAGAATCGGCAATATTACTGGTTCTGACCTGGTATCTCGGCTTCAATAACTTTTCCACAGCCGTAAAGTTTCTTCCTTGTGATTTTTTGTAAATATTTTCATGGTAATTGTTCGGATGAATTCTTCGCTATGGTACATAGACTTTTTGAATTTAAGCAGTATTAGATTGGGAACAAATTCTCATCAACTTACTAGTTGAAAATGCAAGATCTAACCGTAAGTTCTATGCTAACAGTTTCCTTTCTCGCACTTCTGGCTTGTGGAACACTCTTTTAGCTCCATGCTTTCCAACTAACTTTGGTCTTTATCTCCTGTCTTCCTGATTACTCTTTTATTTTTCTCACACCTTAATAATGTTTTGTTTTCTAATTCTTTCAAACTCAGCAACTCCTTGTGTCTTAATGACGTTACACTTTTGTTTGGGGATGAAATTAAAAAATATTTCTCCGCTTGAAAAGATTTATTCATCAAATACTTATTTGATATCAACTGACGAAATTGTATCTTGCATCAACTGCCAGAGACAAACATATCCGATAACATCGTGCTTTAAAAGAAAGTCATATTGATCGTTTTCTAATGATCATTGCTATTATATATTAGAAGAATGCGTTGCTGATATGTTTGTGGGTAGACTTACACTTTAATTTTATTGAAGTTTCTATCACATTCTCAAGTTTAGTATTTGTAATTTTATTTATCGCTGTGACAGTTTCTTGATGATATTTATGTCTTTTCTTTCTTACAGTGCATCTTGTCAGAAGTTATTCCCCGTTCGCCATTGTTGCATTGACTGCATGTTTATCACTCATCCATGGAGCACCAACATCGACGAGAGGCGAAACAAACAGCAAAGACTTAAAACGGGAAATAAAAAACGCCGCATATGCATTGAGTGCAATAAACAATACATTAAATGAATATGTAAGTACTTATCAATGAAAGACATCAGCAGATTTTTTTCAAACTTAACGTCATTATTTGCAGATTTAATTATCTTATTACTAGCAGTATAGCCCGACGTTGCTCGGGTGTAATGAAAGCGTTAAAACTAATCCATGGTGCTGGAGCTCAGACTCTTTGGACGTTGGCACGAAAAACTAAAAAGCAATAGTTGTTTCCAGTTAAAGCGAAACCGTAGACTGAAAGAAAAATGAATGGATGTAAGTCAAATTTTGATTTCCTGGTATCGATATCAAATAAGTTGTTTTCGTCGTAAACTGAATTTTGAAGGCTAAATAAGTTCTCAGATTAAGTGGTATCATGGCTGAGACTAAGATCTACAATTATATCTACTTAGAGCCAAACCCGAAGCAAAAACTAAAATAAAAGAGCTGAAAAAAATACAGACATACAGGCAGATAAACAGACACACACACAAACATCTTGCCTTTATATATATATTATCGATTTTCTGCTCTATTGTAAGAACTGCAACCTTGAAACTTCTAAATATCGTTTCTTATGTCTTTGTCTATGAGTGTATCAAATTTGATTAAAATCGGACCACTCCTTCTATAACCCGATTTTTTCGATTATCGATTTTCGACATTTATCGGGGGTACCTCGACACAAAACCCAGCTAAGAACACTCGCAGACGCTTATAGTACAACTGTGTAAATTTTCAAGAAAATCGGTTCAGCCGTTTCGGAGTCTATAGGTAACGGACACACACATACAGACAGACAGACAGACACACACACACACACACACACACACACACACACACACACAAAGTTCCATTTATAAATAAATTTAGATTAAGTTTTGTTTGTTTTTTAGTTATTTTTTTACCATATAATTACTGGATTTCATTCTCATTTTGACACGATTCTTTTTGGGAATTATCCTGGTTTCAAGGTTACTAAAATTTACATAAAAAGAATTCGCATATCATTATCTGTATCATCTTCATCATCAATCCCTTGACAGCTTCAGTCATCTGGATGGTCAGGACCAAAGGAAAGAATAAACAAACAACGTCCCCCAGGACGATTTGGCGGTAGCCCTCAGGGGTCCCTGCATTGTCATGCCCGTCTTCTCTTTCATGCTGTCAGGTGAGCTTTTGTGTTGTCGTCCCAGCTTTTCCTAGATATGACGATAAACTATATCCGGTAGCAAAACCTCTGATCGATATGTTTTGAGAAGCGTTGAACTACCTCGAAATTACTGTTGTTCCTGCCCCGGGTTAAGATCCCAGCTATTGGCAAATAGTGAACACCCAAACTGGAGTAAAAGAAAATGTAAAAAAAAAAAACATTAAAAAAATACTATCCTATAAAAAGTATAAATTTAAAAAAAGAAATAAAACTATAAATTACCAGATTTTTGTAAAAAGAAAGAATACTTAGACATCCCCAAAAATTAGGTTTTAGCATTAATTGACCCATTGATATCCCATTAAACTAACAAACAAACACGCCATCCCTGCTTGTGTCCATCTCCAACAGTGCCTTGCATGATGGTTTTGTTGTGGCTGTTATACCGTGTGACGTGGCCGAACCACATCTTCCAACGCTTAATAATAGAGAGAAGAGATTTCTGTCGACCCACGGGGCTTTTGATCTTGCTACGTGATTAGTCATTGGTTTCGTGTTTCCGGTAGGAGATGCAGAGGAGATTCCTCAAGCATTTGTTCTCAAACGCATGGATCTTTTTTTTTTTTAACTGCCTAAATTAAGAGTGTCCAAGTATCACACCCGTTGAGGAGGATGGATACGACCAGCGATTTATCGAGATTTAACTGTGTTTGGAATCTGATATTGTTCTTCCATAGTCTGTACATCCTGTAGAGGATGTGAAACCTGGACCCGTATTTCACATATACGCATGCATTTAACAAAAATCTACATAGTATTCATTTGAAATGTTTGTCTTTTGTCTTTTATAGTGTAAGCATGTTCCACTGGTATTCACCTCCGACTGTAATCGATTCATAACCATATTGGACGCCACAGCTGATTTACAACTGCCACAAGTTGCCATCAAGAATGAATCGGATTTTCAGGAAGATAAATCGGTAAAGGCAATCTTTTTGTTTCTCGTTGATTTTGGAAATGATATTTCATCATATATGTCATTATATATTATTTCATATTGACACTTAAATGGGGATATATAAACGTTTTTATCATTCATTTTTCATATAAATATGTTGAGATGTATCTTTTATATAGTTATATATAGTTTTATATAGTTAGCGATTTTCATTCATAAACACTGCTTTTGTTAAATATGTCACTGACGTTGCAATAGAAAAAGGTGTAGTTCCTTTCAACCAATCAGGTTGTAGTGTCTCACTCTCGTATCCATCCAAGTATCAGTAAAGTTTGATTTTCTAAAGATTAATTCTGTAACGTAACTGAAAAAAATAAATGAATTTTTTTTATTTATATCTAAACTTATTTATAAATGGAACTTCGTCTGTGTGTGTATGTGTGTGTGTATGTGTCTGTGTGTGTGTGTGTGCGTCCGTTACCTATAGACTCCGAAACGGCTGAACCGATTTTCTTGAAAATTTACACAGTTGTACTATAAGCGTCTGCGAGTGTTCTTAGCAAGGTTTTGTGTCGAGGTACTCCCGATAAATGTCGAAAATCGATAATCGAAAAAATCGGGTTATAGAAGGAGTGGTCCGATTTTAATCAAATTTGATACACTCATAGACAAAGACATAAGAAACGATATTCAGAAGTTTCAAAGTTGTAGTCCTTACAATAATGCAGAAAATCGATAATATATATATATATATATATATATATATATATATATATATATATATAAAAGGCAAGATGTTTGTGTGTGTGTCTGTTTATCTGTCTGTACGTCCTTTATACAAATCCACAATTTTTATCCGGTTCTCACCAAACTTCACATAAATATTCTTTAGGCTGAGTCTGAGTTCCAGAACCATGGATTAGTTTTAAAGCTTTCATTACACCCGAGCAACGCCGGGCTATACAGCTAGTATAATCTAAGTGAAATGGGTTATAAATATAAGTGTGTGTGTGTGTGTGTGTGTGTGTGTGTGTGTGTGTGTGTGTGTGTGTGTGTGTGTGTCATTATAATATTTCGAACATATATTACTGTTGAAAATAAACCATTGCTCGATGTAAACCAATAGAGCTATTAAGTATCCCTCACCGACTCGGAATTTCATGCACAACGCAATCTTGATCCGGATGAATTTTTAATGAAAATTATGGTTTGTTTGTTTAAAAAAAACAAAACAAGTAATCTCCCTTTATTATTAATATAAAAAAAAACTAATATTCGCAACTCCAAATATTTTTCTTACACAGATACACACAGACACACACAGACACACACAGACACACACACACATATATATATATATATTGGTGAGAGATAATATATAAATTTATTACTATATATTAATATATAAGAGATAATATTTATATTTATTACTATATATATATGTGTGTGTGTGTGTGTGTGTATAAAGCGATACATTCGGTTTTAAATAGATGCATTTTTAAAAATGAAAAGTGTTTCTTGACGATTTTATCATATTTTAGTTTCAACCGAGTAAATTTTCTTTAATATTTCAATGAACAAAATGCATTACTGTATTTAAAAAAATTTAATTAGATTGGAATGTTTTTGTTTGTTTTTTAAATCGTTAAAATTGTTAAAAATCAGCCCGAGTGACAAATCTGTCAGCACAACGTAATTTTCTTTATGGAAAAATATTTAAAGCATACTTTACTGAAATCTCAAGAACGAGAAATCGGAGAGAAATCGGAGAGCCGAGTTCGAATTCCAGTTGAATTCCTTGCATTCCCTTTACGCGCATATACTCTTGGGAAAGGTATTAATTCGTCTATTCCTTCCAGTTATGTGTTAAATAGCAGGACAGATTGGGTTCTATAGCCTTGGTCGGCAACCAGTCTACTGCAGAAAGCAATGGCAACCTAATGCAGGATAATCTTCTGTCCAGTCAGTCATGTCTCTTTCGAGACATGATCACCCAAGCGTGTATAACGTATGGCAATTAACTGACTGATTCAGAGTGATTTACTTGAGAGTCTTGTTTTGAACACAAAATTGATGATTTAATTTTTTTTTAAATGCTTATAACTTTTATAAACATTATGCTGTACAAAAAGTGATTTTTCGAAATTTAATAAAATTAAATAAGGGAAGGTTACAGATGTAAAAAAAAATATATATTTTTACTCAGATTTTTTAAAACATCGGGTCTAAAATATTTTTAATTATTTTTGAATAAGTCCCGGAAGTTTAATTTAAATCCGACAATTATCTGAGTTTTGCAACAAATTCTTAATCACTTTAAACTGGAAAAGACACGAAAATTGCCTAAACTTATTTATGGTCATTACTTGACGCAAGAAAAGCAAAAACCTTAACCAAAATTTAAAGGTCTTAGAAAGCATTAAAAATACAACTTAATAATCACAAAATCCTTTCGTTTTTCTTCTTAATAATAACATAAAGATTTTGTCGATTAAACATTGTTTTTATTCAGTTTAAAGCATTTTTCATTATGTGTGTTTATTTTTTAGCGAATCTTTGCAGGTACCATAATTTTATGGTATTTTTTAAAAGGTAGACGAAATATTTAATTGAAATAATTAACGTACAAACAAACACATACACTTTTATATTTATGTTATGTTTATCTTAATGAATATAAAAAATGAATATGACGAGGATTCAGGTATATTTCTTTAACAAAACGTGATAAATATTTAATTATAAAAAAATTAAAACGATTGTTTATATGAGAGAAGTTTTGAAATACTAAGAATATTAAATATGCCTTTGATTAATTAAATATTATAAACATTACCTATATATTTGTTTTTTTATTTCAGGAAATTATAAGCAAGATGAGTCGAATAATCAGTCAATATTTGAATCTGATAAAAAAATATTTGGATATCGAATATGACATTGTGTGTGAACCTGCTAAAAAAATCGATCTCGAATGTCATTTTCCGAAATACTGTGCATTAGTGTCTGACACCAATAACGCCATCTTTTATTGCAGTCTTTATACAACCTACAGTTATATAAACGAATTGAAAGTACGTCTCCAGTTACCGGTAAGTTGTGATTATTTCACTGTTTTATATAAATTAAACAAATTCTCATCTATTAATTTGCTGTAATGACGTAATAAATGAAGTTTTGTTGCTCTGTGAGAATGCCATGCGTATTTATGGATGTGATGGTTATTGCTATGTTGGTTTTTGGTTCTTTCACTTAAACACTCAATACGAGTTGAATTGCTTTCGTCGCTTGTGCACGCTGAAAATGAAATAGCAAAAGAAAAGGAGACATTTAGGGGCTATGATGATGTTTTTCAAATTGGCCTTGTGCCAAATGCAACCAAAGTCCCCACAATTTAAAATATCAAAAGGTTGAAGGTTAGATGTTGGAATGTAGAAGAATAAAATATTTCGTTTTGTATGTTAAAGTAAAATGTTATTAACTGAATCGAATAACAAATTTGTAAGGAGTGAAATGCTCAAATAGAAAATGTATGTAGTTAAATAATTTGTAAGAGTTAAATGTTCAAAGAGAAAAATGTACGTAGTTAAATGTTCCAGAGAAATAGTAGTAATCGATTAAATGAATCGAGAGTTTATAGTTGATAGTAGCATAATGTGTGCATGTAGAAAGATTAAAAGGTTACTAATAAAGTCTGTGTTCCTCTCCCTTTTTTATGGCCAGCGAGAAAGTGAAAAGGAAGATGAAGCAATAAAGGAAATTGTACTTATCGGACTTTAATTCTTAGGAGTCAGTTGAAGTATCTTGTTGTCGTCGTTGTTGTTTTTTTGACGACCAATGAATGAAGACGAAGAAAGGAAAATCGGAAGGAGAGGGAGAACGAATGTATGTCGACGAGACATGAGAGGGTCGGCGTCTTGAAATTTCTTCTTTATATTGCGACGAGGTCGTTATCAGACGACTAATTCCACTTTCTTTCCCTCTTCCTTTATACCGATTCACCTTTTCACACTGGATTGTAAACTTTTCTCTCAGTTTTGCAAATCGCTTCCCTTCATTGGTTAAAAAATAAATTTAACATCTTATCACGAAATCCGGCTTCGTCTTTTTCTTTCAGTTCAGGGTCAATTTTTTTCCTATGTGTCAAAATCAAATTTCACACTTGACACTTGATTGTGAATTTTTGCCTTGGTCTGTTTTTTCAAAGTGTTTTCAGTCATTCTAATCCATTTTTGCGGGTGTGCAATTTTACTTTTTGTGTTTGAATTGGATGATATAGGATTTGTATCCTATAGACACTAGAAATATTTTTGGAGTAGCTTTATTCATGAAGCAGTTACTCTCTTTTGAAGCAAAAAGTCTTCCGGGGCAAAGGTGCGTCTTGTCTTGTTGAGAGTCCCAGCTAAAAAGCTGAGATTCCTCGGTTTCTATTTAGTGCCAGGAAGCCCTTTTTTCTTGCGCATGCGTAAACAGTTTTTCTTGTTATTGACCTTCTAGGAGATTATTACTAATTCTTTATTTTTATTTTTATTTTCTATGCTTTTAATTCCCACATATTCATGTTGTTTTGTGCTTCTTTTTCAGCTTTCAGACACAGAACAGACAAATTTTGATGTGAATAGCCAACTTTTTGCGCCGGAAAACCTCCAAACTCTGACACGCCGATGGCTAACCATGCTAATATTACACAGGTCATCAAATCAAATACATTACGTTCAACAAAAACTGAAAGCAATGTCAAATGAACATTAAAAATATGGATGTAAATACATAGAACAATGACACATGTGTGCCATTTAAAAATAAGTGGAAGTTTTTTAACTTCAAATTGTAACAACCAGTGGCGATTCTACGGGAGAGGCTGAAAAGTCCAAGCCCCACCCCTTTCAAACTTTGATTCGTCCCTCGGTTACCGCCCACCGAACTTTTATAAGCTTCTAAAATATTTAATATTTCTTTATTATTCTCTTGTCTATTTGATTTTTATATTTTTTAAAAATATTTTAGGTTATTTCTCTTCAATCTTTTTAATTACTGTTTTTTTTTTTAAATAAATTAAATTAAATTAATTTAAATTATCTTAAACTTTGTATTTCTCCAATTATTTCTCGTCTTACTCGTATTCTTAGAAAAAAAAATGCCAATCCTAAAAACCATCAGTCATCATTCATTCTTCTTCTTCTTCTATGTGCCCTGTCCTTTCAGGACGTAGGCGATCATGGTTCTCCACGTCTCCCTATCCCTTGCTGCTCCTAGTATGTTTGTTCCCGTTACTCCTGCCAACCCCCGTTCCGTCAACCACCTGATCAGGTCCTGCAAATATGTTATCCGCTGCCTTCCTCTGTCTCTCTTTCCTTCTATCTGGCCAGTTAGTATCAGGTTCTCCAGGCTCTCCTTCCTCATTGCATGTCCCAGGAACTTCAGTTGACTCTTCCTGATGCTCAGTATCAATTTCCTCTTTGTTGCCATTCTTTCCAACACCTCATCGTTGCTTGCATGCTCAGTCCATGATATCCGCAGCATCCTACTGTAGAACCAAATTTCCGCTGCTTCCAGTTTTGTCCTCATTTTCGATGATATTGTCCAGCATTCGCTGCCGTATTGAAGAACTGACATCACGTAACAGTCCAGCACTCTTTTCTTTGTTACCAGTGAGATTTTCCTGTGTGTTAGTATTTTGCTCAGCTTCTGGAACGCGTCCTTTGCCGTGCCAATTCGCCTTCGGATCTCTGTGTCGCACTTTCCATCTTCAGTTAGGACACTTCCTAGGTATTCAAATTTTTGTACTTGCTTGATTTTGGCATCTCCCACATTTATTTGGCATTTTGGGTTGTACCTTTTGCTGATGACCAGGCACTCAGTTATCAGCTAAAATTCGAATACCAGCGGTCAGCGGAATAAAAATGTCCTTTTATTCCTTCATTTAAAAGCAAAATCATAACGATTTAAAAATTTGGCAACAAAAAAGAAAAAACAAAGAAAAATAAATGCTCTTGAAGTTTTTTTTTTATTTTTTTATTTTTTTACATTTCCTTTTGTAGTAATTTCGCTAATTTCGTCAACGTGCAAACTGGCATTCGCAATCGACCTAGTGAATGAATTACCCGTTTGTGAATTATCTCGTTACCGACTACACCCCGAGTCGAACCATTTGATGAAGCTCATATTTTTTAGCGATTAGTAGCGTAAAATAATTTTGCTCTTTAAGAAATAATTTCTTTTTTAAATATTGGTGTAAAAGAATTAACATTAGTTAAAATCTAGGGAAATAAGTAAAATTGACGTAATATAGCATGTATATTAACTTGTGTTTGTGTTAATCCACCTACTCTATTTGAGATTTTGTTTCCGGCTTTGTTTTTAACTTAGAATTTTAGATCTGCACATGTGTTAGTGTTGCCATATAACGTGCTAAGTTTCACTAATTTTTATTAAAAACTATCGGAGTTAGAACAAAAAAATCGATTTGCATATAATTCTGGCACGCAGTGTATCTCGTTTGTCTTTTTTAATGAAACCTACATAAAAGAGGATTTGCTGGCAATATATATATATATATAGAGAGAGAGAGGGGGGGAGTGGCAATAAAGTTACTATTCAGTTACTTATAAAAAAAAGACGCAAAGAGAATCAGAAAAAAAATTATTCGAGATGCATTTGCAGACTTAAGCCGTAAGAACCATTTGTGTCACTTAACCAGAACCATTTTAATAAAAATATTTCTGTGCTGTTGATGAATTGCTTTATCTGTATAGTGACTATATTATAGGTAGCTCTAGTCATTTTCGATATCTAACTTTTAAACTGATTTTTTAAAAATGGAAAAGTTTTCTTGAAGATTTTCGGATACAGAGGCAAAAATTAAAAACAAATAGATGATTTATATTCCCCAATGGCTCCTGCCTTTAATTAATAAAATTATAGACCGCAACAAAGTAAAATTTATTTAAATTTCATGGATTTACGTGGAGGTGGGAAACAGAAGTACAAAAATATATATTTCTCCCAAGATATTTAAAAAGTAATGATTTCAAAATTAATTTCATATATTTGTGAATGAGTACTGAAAGTTTCATTAAAATTTTTGTTTATAAAATGTGTTGTTTAAAAGAGAAATAACAATGATTACTGATTAATGTGCATATTTTTTGGATAGGTTGGAGGAGCTTTACTTTGGATTTTTTAAGATGGTTTCTAAGAATGTTTAGACATTTTTTAACGGATATGTTAGTATAGAGTGATTTTATATCCAAACTTGCCATAAGTTAGTCATATTAATATTTCTAACTTTATGGAGTAAGTAGCCTGAGTGTCTGATATGTGTAGTGCTAATGGTGCCTAGAAAATCATTCCATCACTTGACACATGTATACCTTATTTCACATATTTAATTTACTGATTTATAAACGCACATATTCACACATGATGTCTCTCAACACACACATTCATAACTGATTCTCTCATTTTATTTAAAAAAGAAAATCCGTTCCATCACTTGATACGTGCATACCTTATTTCACATATTACCTTTACTGATTCATAAACGCACACATTTACACATGATTTCACTCAACACATACATTCATAACTGATTCTTTCATTTTATTTAAAAAAGAAAATCCGTTCCATCACTTGATACGTGCATACCTTATTTCACATATTACCTTTACTGATTCATAAACGCACACATTTACACATGATTTCACTCAACACATACATTCATAACTGATTCTTTCATTTTATTTAAAAAAGAAAATCCGTTCCATCACTTGATACGTGCATACCTTATTTCACATATTACCTTTACTGATTCATAAACGCACACATTTACACATGATTTCACTCAACACATACATTCATAACTGATTCTTTCATTTTATTTAAAAAAGAAAATCCGTTCCATCACTTGATACGTGCATACCTTATTTCACATATTACCTTTACTGATTCATAAACGCACACATTTACACATGATTTCACTCAACACATACGTTCATAACTGATTCTTTCATTTTATTTAAAAAAGAAAATCCGTTCCATCACTTGATACGTGCATACCTTATTTCACATATTACCTTTACTGATTCATAAACGCACACATTTACACATGATTTCACTCAACACATACATTCATAACTGATTCTTTCATTTTATTTAAAAAAGAAAATCCGTTCCATCACTTGATACGTGCATACCTTATTTCACATATTACCTTTACTGATTCATAAACGCACACATTTACACATGATTTCACTCAACACATACATTTATAACTGATTCTTTCATTTTATTTAAAAATATAAAATCCGTTCCATCACTTGACACGTGTATACCTTATTTCACATATTAACTTTACTGACTCATAAACGCACACATTTACACATGATTTCGCTCAACACATACATTCATAACTGATTCTCTCATTTTATTTTAAAAAAAAAGAAAATCCGTTCCATCACTTGACACGTGTATACCTTATTTCACATATTACCTTTACTGACTCATAAACGCACACATTCACACATGATTTCTCTCAACACACACATTCATAACTGATTCTCTCATTTTATTTAACAAGAAAATTTGTTCCATCACTTGACACGTGTGTACAATACTTGTTACGTATTTCGAACGGAAATGTTTTTCGTCACTGTCATTCATGCATACTAACGTTATCGACACTTAGTTCGTCTATGGTTTAGATGCGCTTAACACACATTGTTTTCGCTTACATATACTTACATTCATAATAAATATGTGATAAAGAATTGAATGAATATTAAATGTAGAAGACAAACCCGTGTCTGTTTAAGTGTGTGTGCCTAGGCGTAATAACAACAATAGATTATTTTCTTTTGTTTTATTACGCATAGGCACACACACTTAATCAGACACGGGTTTTTCTTCTATATTTAATATTCATCCACTGCTTTATCACACGTAACACATGCCCGACTAGTGATACTATACCTCGATAAACATACTGTCTCTTGAATTTTTCAAACATCTGTCTTTAATGAATCTCTGAAGAAGCTTGTTAAAGTGAAACCTGTGAGATTAAAGACACTTTTTTCTACTTGTTCTTTATTTATTCTATTCATCTTGTTGGATTCCGACCTATCTATCTATCTATCTCAGCCTGTTCATATCTATCTATCTATCTATCTATCTATCTATCTATCTATCTATCTATCTATCTATCTATCTATCTCAGTCTGTTCATTGTCTATCTCAGTCTGTTCAATCTATCTATCTATCTATCTATCTATCTATCTATCTATCTATCTATCTATCTATCTCAGTCTGTTCATTGTCTATCTCAGTCTGTTCATTATCTATCTATCTATCTATCTATCTATCTATCTATCTATCTATCTATCTCAGTCTGTTCATTGTCTATCTCAGTCTGTTCTTATCTATCTATCTATCTATCTATCTATCTATCTATCTATCTATCTATCTATCTCAGTCTGTTCATATCTATCTATCTATCTATCTATCTATCTATCTATCTATCTATCTATCTATCTATCTATCTATCATCTATCTATCTATCTATCTATCTATCTATCTATCTATCTATCTATCTAAACCTTATCATCTATCTATCTATCTATCTATCTATCTATCTATCTATCTATCTATCTATCTATCTATCTATCACTATCTATCTATCTATCTATCTATCTATCTATCTATCTATCTATCTATCTATCTATCTATCTATCTATCTAACAGTCTTTTCCTTATCTATCTATCCATCTATCTATCTATCTATCTATCCTTATACTATCTATCTATCTATCTATCTATCTATCTATCTATCTATCTATCTATCTATCACTATCTATCTATCTATCTATCTATCTATCTATCTATCTATCTATCTATCTAAGCCTATCTATCTATCTATCTATCTATCTATCTATCTATCTATCTATCTATCTATCTAACAGTCTTTTCCATATCTATCTATCTATCTATCTATCTATCTATCTATCTATCTATCTATCTATCTATATTTGGGCAGAAATCTTTTTTAAGCATGTTCCGTTAAAAACAACCGACAAGGAAGATTTTGATTAATTTTTGATTATTTTTTCCAATATTCTTACATGTTTTCTTATTGCTAGATATAAGGAATGTCAAACTATTCCAAACTTTTTGACTTTCCAAGCGCTTTCAGTCACTTCACTAGCCATTTTCAATGATGTTATTTTTCTGATGTTGTTATTTTATCCTCATGATTTCTGATGTTGTTATTTTATCCTCATGATTGTAGTTTTTGCGTTGTTGAAAAAGAGCGTTCTTTAAAAGCAGACTTTTTGATGCGCGCGACTAGACATAAAAAATACACAATAATTATAGACAGAACGAATTTGCTATTCGAAAATTATTTGACACCATATTTCTGACGTAATTCTTCAAATACATCTAAAATTTAAAATATATTATAAAAAAATGTATGACTGCAAACCTTGTTTCTAAACAAAACAACCATATCAAATCTAAACTAGCGATGACTAATATAGTATATGAATTTCAATGCCCTGCACAAGACTGTGCTTCTTGTCATAAATCAATTACCTATACTGGCCACACTACCATTTCTTTGAGTAGATGCCTTACATGCTACCTATGTAACAACAGTGCAATAAAAAGAAACATTAACTCATAATTTACAAGAATCCTTAAGAAAAATGTTGGTTGACAATATAAAAATACTATTTAAATCACTACATCAAATCACACTGAGTTACGTATAGATAAGAAAAGAAAAAGAACAAATATACGCAACTCAACTGCAAGAGAGCCAGCTCCGATGTGTGAAGGCTTCATAACGGTGTTCTTCCAAAACTTCGAAGTCGGAATGAACCTGCTCAGTTAAATTAACAAATCCCTTGCACTAAATCTATCAACGCTCTATCTCCACCCCGATATCGAGCACTTTACGGTAAAAACCTGCTTACTGAAACACCTTTTATCAGTAAAACTACTGAAAAAAATAACAACCCTGACGCTAAACGTTATCATAACACTTATTTTAATTTGGAAATTGATGGATTACGCAACCTTGGTTTCAGGCTTTAGGTATCTTCAGTCGTTTTATATTGACTGATTCTCCAACGTTTCTTTTTTCAAACTTATAACAAAGATTTTCAGAATGCACGACTGGATTTTTATAACTGAAATTTCAAAATAAGGGAGGAGTTTTTCAAGAATTGTAAACACTTTTATCCAGGTTTGTATGATCCTAAAATATATTTTCTGATGTGTTTACATGCGGTTATTATTTCGGATCTTTCATTTTGTAACTTTTCTCATTCTGGAAATAATATTATGACTAACTTTTCTTCTTGGCACAATCATTAGATATCACCGCCGTTGTAAAGTCTGGCTTTTTTTTTTTTACTTTTAATATGCTTGATGTTATATCAGGGCTTTTGGATGTCGTTATGTTAACGTCCCTGTAATCACTGTGAAGATGGCTCATGCAAACCTGTATAATAAAAAATAACCAAGTGTTGGACTATGTGTATCTTTATTTTCACCTGAAATTAAAACCAAAATACGATGTTTAGAACGGCTCATCAGAAAACATAATAGACATTCGTTGTCTGTTATATTTAATAATATATGTTTAGAAAATATATAGTATCCTTGGTACATTGTAAAGTCAATTCCACATGGGAATTGTAATCTGATGAGAACTCAACGTTAAAATTTAACAGAGTATTATAATAAAAATAGTGGACCTGAAGGAGACTACCACCACCTTTAAATGGCGGACCTGAAGGAGAGTACCACCACTTTTAAATAGTGGACCTGAAGGAGACTGCCACCACCTTTAAATAGTGGACCTGAAGAAGACTACCATCACCTTTAAATGGCGAACCTGAAGAAGACTACCACCACCTTTAAATGGCGAACCTGAAGAAGACTACCACCACCTTTAAATAGTGGACCTGAAGAAGACTACCACCACCTTTAAATGGCGGACCTGAAGAAGACTACCACCACCTTTAAATGGCGAACCTGAAGAAGACTACCACCACCTTTAAATGGCGGACCTGAAGAAGACTACCACCACCTTTAAATGGCGGACCTGAAGGAGACTATCACCACCTTTAAATTTGTTGTTTTCTTTTTTTTTTTTTTTAACTTTCTTCAGTGCAATCTTATCGATTACACCCTAAAATTTCTGATTGACAAAAAAATTTAGAAAAATTTTAATATTTTAACAATTTTAGGGTGGGGGCTCAGTTTTTCATACAATGTTATAAGTAAATCGATCCTCCATTTTGGAATCACTCGCTGGTACGATATTACCACCACCTGTAAATTGGTTGATTATCAACTTTTTAAAAATTTTTTTAGTGCAATCTTATCGATTAAACCCTAAACTTTCCGATTGACAAAAAGAATTGTAAAATTTTCAACATTTAAACAATTTTAGTGGGGGGCTCAGTTTTTCACACAGCCTTTTAGTAAATCGATCCTGTGCAATTAACTTTTTTTGCTTGCGCATATTCAACAACTGAATCCTTTGCGAAATTTTTGAATAAACCAGATTCTTGGAGTTTCGGAGGAAAATGCCATCGTAAAAATTAAAGAAAACTTGAAAAAGACAAAAACAAGAGTAACAACTCGTCCCCCCCCGCAAAAAAACATAAAAACAAAGCGACACCAACGCGAGTGGTTCCAAAATGGAGGATCGATTTACTATAACGTTGCATGAGAAACTGAGCCCCCCCCCCCCACCGAAACTGTTTCAATATTGAATTTTTTTTCAAATTTTTTTTTTTTGATAATCGGAAACTTTATGTAATAAACGATAAGACTGCGCCGAAAAAAAGTAAAAAAAAAAGAAAAGATAAACAACAAAGGTGGTGGTAGTCTTCTTCAGGTTTACCGTATTTTAATCATATCACCCCATGAAAGACAATAAAGCCACTAAGACACAAAAAGTAACTGAATGTGAAAGAAAAAGAGAAGTGTTATTAAGGAGCGAGAACAACAAATGCGTAATCAAGATGACAATAGATAACAATGACATTGCATTTAAATTTTTGAAGATCAAATTTGGCTTGAAAGCATGGAGCTGGAAGAGAGTTCCACTTGCTATAAGTGCGACAGAAGAAACTGTTAGCATATAATTTACGGTTGCATCTTGCCATTTCAACTGTAAACAGATGAAATATTGCCTCAAATATAATAAAGCGCTTAATTTCATAAAGTCGCGACACCATAGCGAAGAGCTCACCCGAACAGTTACTATAAACATATTTATTAAAAATAAGGGAAGCTACATTACTGCAGTGAGAAGGTGAGTGAAGCCGAAACGGCAGGACAGGACCAATATTATTGCTGAATTTCTAAGTATACAACAGGAGCACTGGACCATAATTGGTAGCAATATTTAAGCATAGACAAATTATAGACTGATAAATATATAAGATAGTTTCAGGGGATAAGATTTGTCTAACATGCCACAGTGAAGGAGCTGTCTTATTTGTCTATATTTCTGAGATAAGGTAGTATATGAACTACTTACATTATTCGGACTATTGTTCTCATCTTTGTTGCCATTTGTACGACGTTTCGGCCGTTGTACGCTCCGGCCTTCTTCAGGTGCTAGAAATTTCGAACTTTATTACGATCACTGGGGTATATTATTCTCATTCCTTTGTGCGAAGCCTCTTTGATAGTCATGAGTTATCGCTCTCTAATCCTCTAAGTTACTTGTTCACCACTGCTGTAGCCTAGTATTGAACTAACAACTCTTTGGTTCAGTCACTGGAACGTCTATATCCACTGGGCCATGTGTCCTTAAGGACAAGAACAACTGGATTTCTGGGACTTATAAACCTAATGTTCAGTAACCATTTTTACCAGAGTTCATGAAGCAATTTTTTATGGTAATTGTTTTCTCTAGTATTTTTAACAGGGCTCATATTGCAACTTTGACACTAATGATTTTCTCTGGCACTCCGTATTACTGGTTCCCAAATTGTATTCATCCCTATGCTTGGTCGGCGTAAGAGATTTTTGTCGCCTAGCATATGCGCTGGTTCCTTAAGTTTACGTAGGTTCCAGTGGCGTTCTCTATTATTTCAACTTCATCCCATAGGGGGTGGTGATCCCCTTTCTCCCCTCCATATGTGGTCAGCTACGCCTTATTTTTCTATCTCCCCTCGTGTTACGGCCTTGCGATGTTCTTGTAGCCTCAGCTTAAGGGGGGGGCTGTTTCTCCTTTTTAATTCTTTCCACAACTCCATGGAATACACACAGCTACGCACACTCCTTAGTCATGTCCTCCTCTGTTAGGGGTCTTACTCGTGATGGGTACCTGCAAAGTGTAGAACCACTTCTGATGATCATCATGATGTCATATGGACCCCCAATCTTTTGTATATTCTCCGATAACCCCTTAACATAGGGTAGACAGACCGAGGCTGTTTTCTGAGAGTTCCTATCCTCATCCACCCTCCCTTCCATGTTTGTTGGAGTTGTTGTCATTGTTATGTTGCAGGGTACTGCTTATACTGATGTTGAAGGCAGAGGACAATTCCTTTCTTTACATTGTATGTGTGGTGGTATTGTCCGGTGAATGTTGACTTGCGGTATATGGATGAGTTGAACCCCAACTCTGTTCGAGATATTAGCACATCCAGTAATGCCAGTTTGTTGTCACTCTTTTTTCTTTCATAGTGAACTGTATGGATGATCTTATTAAGTTCATGTGGTCCAGTAGCGTCTGGACTTCCTCCTGGTGTGGCCAGAATATGAAGGTGTCATCAACGTATCTCAGCCATAGAGTTGGTTTTAAAACTGTAGATTCTAATGCCATCTCTTCAAAGTATTTTTTTTTTAATCATTTCACCCCGAGCAAGGCGGAAACGCCACTGATGTGCAGGGGGTTACATAAATGTAAAAAGATTAATTAGAAAAGAGTGAGGAGTACAGACTAGTTAGAAAGGAACAATAGAAAGCAGGTGCGATGACAGATACATAGGTGGAGAGAAAGGGAAGGTTATACAGGGGTGGGGAGAGAGCTAGAGTCCAGTGGTTAGTAGATGAATATTGACTTTGCATTTAAATTTCTGGAGGTTGTAGCTGTCAGGAAAGCAAGAATACGGGAGCGAGTTCCACAGGGGGGAAGTGCGAGAGAAGAAGCTGCAGGAGTAGAATTGTCGTCTGCATTTGGCTAACCTGATTGTGAATGGGTGGGACCCAGTTGCCAGTCTGGTTACACGAGTAAACACCTGTTGAGGAGGCACCAGTGACAAGCTCGTCCCTTAGAACTGAGGCTCAACTGAGAGATGTTCACATACCCCCCCATCTGGTATCTAAGATAATCTCAAAACTTGACCCCCATAAGGCGAGCGGAAACAAAGGAATCCCGGTCATTGTCTTGAAGAGATGTGCTTGTAAATTCTCCTCTGTACTCTCTAAACTCTATAATTACTGCCTCTCTCCTTCCTTCATCCAATTATCGCCCTATACGCCTTTTACCAATTTTCGGCAAAATAGTTCTCAGACAAACAGTTCGGCTTCCGCTTTGTCAGGTCTACTGCCGATATGCTAACGACTATCATCGAGTACATATACCAGATCCTCCATAAGTCCGGCTGTTGCCCAGGATATCTTCAAAATATTTGATAGGATCTGGCACGCTGAGTAAGGCTTTTCCATTGTTCCGGTTGAGTTGACCTTTGTGATCGCCCCCCCCCCCGCCCAATTTCTTGTAAGTATCTCGAATACCATCTTTCGAAATATGAATAAATTTCTTTTGCGATCGCTCCAAAAGTTTGCGACTCGGATGAGTCATTTCTAGGTGCGGTGTCAATACCACGATAAACAAACCAAAAACTGATCTTTTTTAATTCTCTAAAAAAAAAAAATCCTTGAAAGTACGTCAAATATCATCCACACTTATGAAATGTAAATAACTCCCTGATTTTTGGTAATTTTTCATTTTGAGAGTTAGAGTTGTTGCGAGACAAACTAAACAAATGTTGATTTAAAATGTATAATTTCAAAAGAGTTCCAAAAGTTAAATAAAAATCAAACTCAAGTGTGTACCGCGTATGAGATTTGGGTGAAGTAGTATTGTAGACAATCTAAAATAAGTACCTCCCACTCTTTTTTGATACCTAAATTTCAACTGAATTTTCAAAAATTAAAAAACAACTTTTCTTGAAGCTTGAATTTTAGCTTTAACTGAAAGCCAAGATATTAAATCTAATTCCAGTAAGCAAAATACTCTGGCGTATTTCAAAACGAAATTATATTGATTGGAATCTAAAATTTTTCAGATTTAAAAAAAAAATTCAATTTTTCGGCTATTTTTGATCGAGCGACACATTTTCTAAACAGAAGCCAATTCTCGTTTTTAAAAAATCTTGCAAAAATAATATATACCTCGCTGACACGTTATTTTATTAAAATTAGCAAATTTCAGCTAACATTAATCTGATTTGAAACAAGTACTTGCTTACTGTGTGAAATATACCATAAAGACATTTCTTAATTACAGTAGCCTTGTTATCATCATGTTTATCAGAAGCGATACTTGACATGACAGACGGAAGCCGTCAAAAATGATAAGTGTGAAAGACGAATTTGACGTAATTTTTTGTAGCTTAATCGTACGCTTTGTTTTTTAGTTTTTAGCTATATAGCAAAATTAAAAATTTAACAATATTTTCAGTAATTATCTAATATTTTATAGAATTTTAGTTAGTTTAGCTTTATAGCCTTACATTTGAAAATATTTTATGAAAAATATATGAAAAAACTTTTATGTTAAAATAATATAAAACTTGCTTTTAAAATAATTTTACAATTTAATAATGGAAAATGAAATTATATAACATGAGAAAAGTAACTCAATAATTTATGAAATGTTATAGCATTTATTAATTTTTATTTTTAATATCTATTTTTCATAATTTTTATTAGGTACCTCTACTAATTGTGAATTTCACAATTACTTTTTTAACAAAATTAGGAAAGTAGGAATTAAAATATAAAACTTGCTTTAAGTTTTGAAGGGATGATTTGCAAATCCCGTTGAATGTTGAACCGTAGAACACACGAAACACAGAAGCGAAATGAAAAAATTGTACCCTGCCGAAAATGTTTATGTAGTTTCTTTGTTGTTGTTTTTTTTTTTCTGTAAGGAGCACAACCTTTGAAACACATGACCTTTAATGATATATATCACGCACGGCCACCCGTAAAAAGAAAATACGGGTCATCAGTATGGGCACACATAAAATGTTCTAATTATTTTTAAAATCGAATGGCTTGATTATTTGTATTAAACTTTTTAATTTTTGATTAGTAAATATAGTCTTCACGTATTAACTTAACAACCTAGTGTAAACAATGAAGGGTAAAATTTTAAAAGATTTTTGAAACTTTATAAATTATCATAATAAAAATAAAAATTCATTATTCATTGAATTTATTTTCTTTTTAGACTATGATATTCTTAATATATAATGTTTATAAAAACATAGTTTTATTGCATTTTTTGTTTTCACAATCCGGAGCAGATTTTCTAAAAAAGTGCTAGTTTAGAAAAAAAAAAAACAGTTTATTAGCATTCCCCAATGATTCTTGAATTTAATTAATATTATGGGAGAACTCACGCGAATTTCTAGACATTCCAAGAAATTAATTAGTGGGGGGGGTAACATATGTAAAAATAAAAATGTTTGCCATGATTTTTTAAAAATAATTATTTCAAAAATGACTTCAGTCATTTGTGAATAAGTCTTGGAATTTTCATCAAAATCCGACCGTTATTTGATTTTCGCAAGAATTTCCAATTAATTAATTTAATATTCAATTATTAATTTAATATTCCAATTAATTAATTTTTGCAAGAATTTCCAATTAATGTGTTTTTCACCGGCAAAAAGTGATTTGCGTAATATTACGTTTTCTGTAGTAAACCCTTGTAAAAGTTGCATCACTCACGGATGAAAAAAAACAAGATTTTATACCAAAATTTTGAACGCGTTAGAAAGAATTAAAACATTTTTTAAAATAGTAAAGTTTTGTAATTTGCTTGAAGCATTGTGTAAAATAGTTATATGGGTTATGTCTTGAAGGCTGTCACAATGTGTTGAGTAAAATAAAGGAAGGTAACACTCGGACAGACAAAAGCTTCTCTGCCACTCTGAAGATGGGATTTTGATCTCGAAATATTAATGTTTAATAAATAGGTAATATCAAAACACTTCTTTATAATTTTAAGATACTTTGATCTGTCCTCTTAATAATAACATGAAGATTTTGCCGATAAAATTTCGTTTTTATTTAGTTTGGGGCAATTTTTTCTTTATACTGTGCTGTTTTTTCAGCAAATTCGAGAAGGTACCTAATCTAATTGCCAAATTTGGAATTTAAGAGTACCATACAGTAAATTTTTTATCGTAGTATAACAAAAATTATCTGAAAGCTCTCGAAATAAATAAAAAAAAAACAACTGAACAATTTCTTCACTCAATGTCCAGGAAAACCAACACTTGTTCGAATACATTAAAAGCCTATTAAAAAACTAAATATTTTATTTAGCATCAGTCAGTATGTTTAACAAAACATATATTAAACAGGGATTAAATTGCCGCATAGGAGTTGAATTAATATTGCACCACACCGAGAAGACTTAGATAGATAGATGTTTTTGTTCAGCAGTTTCTCAGCCACCATTGGTTATTTGATGATTGTTTGTTTTATGACAAATCAACCTCGGCGGGTCATTTATTGCCAAGTAAACTTTATTTATTTATTGCTGGTAATACCATTTTCTTTCGACAATTTATTGTTGTTTTATAAGTTTTAAGTTTTGTGTATAGTCATACTTTT